>VCNE01012155.1:0-55288 GCA_009869805.1 Oncopodura yosiiana
CTCATCTTTACAAACATAAATATATATATATATATATATATATATATATATATATAATTATATTGTGTAAATAAGTCGTTATTTTTTAATAAGTATTTAGTGACGGCAAACAGGGAGACACATTTACTTGTCATATCAGTCAACTTATAAAAAAGCTGGTTTTAACTAGTATTAACTAAATCTCTAAAATGCATCTGTAGCATAAACATTACAGAAAGTTTCCACTACATCAAGTTATAATAATTATTAATAATAGTACATGCACTACAACAACGGTAATAATGAAAGAAAAGTATAATATATGTTACTTTGTTGTTGCTGGTCTCTTGCCAGACTAATTGGTTAATGCATTAACTGCCATTAATGATGCTGTATATATGTAGCTTGATAGTTTTTAAATCGGTATATGTTAGCAAGTTCCATTTCTCATACAATAAGCATTGACTTCTAATAATATTTATTATTGCTGCATTCTATATGGTCAATTAAAATATCATATGTATCCGATTTAGTTGCATAGATTTAGCTTGATATACTAAAAAGTTGTTTAAACTGTACTCTCTGTCTTGGAATTGTTAATTGTAGTCTGTTATCATCAGCATTTGAAAACATGATAAAATTACTAACAAGTTCTAATGAGATTTGTATATTATTATTTTGTTAGTGCATTTCTCATCTCCTTATTACTAAATAGTACAAAGTACAAAAACGTGTCTCAAGGTTAAATCAAAGTCTAACTAAATAAGTATATATAATATAAAATATTTATATATTAGTAAATTGACCTTTGGTATTCATTTATTTATAATTAAACTCTTAGTAAAAAAGAGAAGTACGTAGCTAGTGATATTTTTTTCTTACTTGGCACATTCCTATAAGTACAGCAAATGTCGTTGTTGTATATAAGATTAACTCAGTTATATTAATCTCCAAAGTTGCAAGACCTTCATATCCTGGCCGAGTGATGAGTACAAAAAAGAGGATTAGACTAATAATTGTCATGACCTAAATGATAAAAGTTAAGTTCAATGTATATCAATATTATATATATTTACACTCAATTACATTGACATTAATGACAGAGACTTACAAGTACAAATATCCCTGTAGAAAAAAGTAAAGATATCATGAATTTATAGTTTTGTCTTCTGTGTAGTTTATGACAATTATATAGAAGGATAGTTATTAGAACTAACCTAAAAACAATCCTTTATTTGCTCTGGCACAATCTACTGAGTAGTGATGAGGGCTTCGTTTTGCACTAGTTAGCTGCTGAGAGTTAAAACAAAGTTAAGCGAAATCATTTTACAACAAATATTGTCAAATTAATTAACTATATTATGACTTACCATGTGTGAACCATCATGACGATCTCGATATCCAATTGATCCTTGTTTAGCCATACTTTTCCACATGACATATAATATTGCTGCACATATTAGTGAGTACTCAATAGTCTATTTATTAAAAGGAAAGAATAGAAGATATAAATATTTTTGGGACATCTTTTTTTAAATTAATAAATTGAGTCTTACACATGGAAAGAGAAAAGGACTAGCATCTTGGATTAGAGTTCTAATTAAAGATTTTGTATGATATTCACATGAAGATTAATTAATTAATGATATATCACCTTACCCCATAATGTTGGAACGTCGACACTCGTATATTGAATAAGGGCCCTTTAGACCTCTTTTATGACGAATATGTGGCTCATTTCCTCCTACTACTGAATGAGAGGAAGATAGTGTTGTTAAAATAGTTGTTATTGTTGAGTTAACAACATCATGTTGTGCATCATGTTGTTGAGCATTTGACAGTCCAATATGATGAGCTGAGTCACTCGGATATGTTATTGTTCCATTATCAGGATTATAAAAATGAAGTATTTCATGACGTGTTTCTTGGACAAGAACATTCAACCAAACACACAAGTTTGTTCCAATCTAAAGATTTGTAAATAATCGCATTTACAGAATAAATCATTGGTTCAAAAGTAAATATTTCATATTCATATCATAATAGAAGTGTTGACTAACTTGATGCATTAATCCAAATTGGGCACCGAGTCTTACTTTTTTAACGGCCATTTTTGAATTGAGAAAAATGAAATACATTTGCATAAATGTAAATATCATTCTTACAGCAGGAGTTAGTGCAATCATAAAATTGTGACACTTTGTGTCCGGCTCAAGTTCTAAATAAATTCCAAACTCCAATCCACTGTAAATCATACTTCCAATTCCAAATGCTGTGAGTAGTATCAAAGAAAATAAAAAAGAAATTAATGATTTTAATATTGGAAACATTTTACATATCTGCACTCATCAAACAAAGCACTCCATAAATAACTTCTTGTTACTCTAATTAATTCATACTGCTAATACTATAATCACTATACATATTCATTGTGAATCTATTAGTATAATTATATGTCTTTGCTATCACCTCCACTTTTACTGTCTATTGTTATATTGTATTAGATATACAATCCTAAAGATCATAATACTGTATAGTAGTATGTATTTTCATGTGCTGATTTTCTTAACAAACAAATTTTGCTTAGCTTCTATTAAATTAATTATTTTACTAATTATTATAATGTTCTTTGGTGAGGTCATATATATACCTATATTTAATCTCAACAAAATACCTCAACAACTTTGCTGTTGGATATGAATAAGGTTTTTTATATATGTAACTGTTTAAAGTATTTAGACAAAAACTAAAAGTATTAATTACCGACTGCTCCCATCCTCAAATAAAAGCTCTGAAAAGTAATATTTGATTTAATAATAATATAGAACCCTATGAAAAAAATCAATATTTGTTATTATATCTCATTCGTCGTTTACCCCAAAATGAATTCTCTGTACGGAATAAGCTCCATTTCCAGCATAATCTCCAACAGCACTTGCTGAACCTAAATGATCTCGATGACAATTAAAATTATCCAAATTCATTCTTCTATGTGAGTGAGGACTGATTGGGGAAGGAAGTGGAGATTCCGAAAATGAGTCGGAATCACAAGATATTCTACTATCTCTTGGGTCATTACTTGTAATGTCAGGTGGCACTACACCAGAATGTGTGGAAGTCAGACGAGATCTCATTGTATTGATACCTAAAAAAAGAAATTAATTCATCTACATAAAATCTCAATATACCCCACTAAGCTGATAATATATTTTATTATTACGTTGTATAGTACATCTAACAGATCGTGTGGCTTTTTGTCGAAGGATGTTTCCATAAACACATATCATAAATGTGATACTACCAAAGTACAGGTACAAGTAAAATCCCTGTGCAGTAAAAGAAAATCATCATTATATATATAAAAGATTATTATGAATTTAAAATGGTCAAGAGTTAACTAACTAACTACAACAGATGAGTCTATGAAAGTGAAAACAGTTATTATTGAGACGACAATTATGAAGTAGAAAGGTTATAGTGATAACACTAATGCTAACAGACTATATACAAGGTCTAGGACACAATTTTATAAAGTAGACAATTAGTCGTTTGTTCTTTCGTTGTTCAGGTGCAATGTCATGTCAATGTCTGATTGTACTTTTAACTTAAAAAAGTGATCTCATATAATAATACATATATCTCTCATAATATTAATTATTATTCCTTAGGCACAAGGTTTTTTTCCTGTCTCAAATTCGTCTCATTGAAAATGTATAACAAAGTTTGGTAGTATTATATCATTTAATAAAGAAGAAAAACAACAGCAACAACTTACGTCATAAAATGAAGGTGGAATATAAGTTGAGATGACTTCTGCCATTGGGAATGCTACAAAATACATATGTTTGTAAAAAAATACATCAATGTTTAGAGTAATACTTTTGTTGACAATTTTCATATTGAAATTACTTCTTTTTTATACTTGAACTAACCTATTCCCATCACAACTAAAAGTTTTCCATACAGAGCAGATAAGACCAGACCAAGTGCTTCACTTTAAGAAATAATCACAATATTACCAGTCAAAGTTTGTTGTCATTTATATTGCATACTCAAATACATTACTTATAATTATTTAATTGATATTAACTATCATATACTTACTTTCCTTGTCTTTTTGATAGTCTTGGATCAATATCTTTTACTGGTTTCATGGGTACAATTTGATGTTTTCGATGACTGATTGGAGATGAATTATTTGATGGTGAATTATTCATAATATTATTAAGTCTTGGGTAAAATTGTTTCTCATTTAATTCATTAAGAACCATTGCTTCTCTTGGCAGTAGTGGATCACAAAAATCAGTTGCTGAATTAATTTCATTTTTTAGTATAATTGGAGGAGGACTATTAGTATGACGTTGTTGTAAGTCATTTCTAGTGCTACTGCTGGTAGCTGTTGTTCTTGTTGTTGATGATGCTACTATTATTGGCTCTTCTACAACAATGGATGAATGAATAGGACCCTTATTAATAGAATTTGATTCAATATCCTTTGTTGTTGTGTCTTCCATCTCATTAGTCGCCGTTGTTGAGACTTGTGAACCACCAATCCATCTAGTAATTATTTGTATTTAATAAAGAGATTAAGTAAAATAGCAAAACATTTCCTAGAATATCATATATAAAAAGTGAAATACAATAAAGTTAAAGACTTCTCATCTGCTACTTACAAATGTTGTTGTTAATGCACAAAGAAGATATAATTTTTAAACGAGTTCACTCTGGAATTTGAATAATTACTCTACTACTGCAAAAATTATATCTTCACTTCAAAGTACACTATATATATATATATATATATATATTATGAATTCTAATATTTGTATCCTAATGTATACAGTGACAATGACACGCACCATATAACGCACAACCATAACAGAGTCAAACCATAAAATATTTTAAAAATAACTAAATGTAAATTCTCTCTTCTCTTCTGTTAACTAACTAATAAAGATATGTATTGATATTTTCAAAACGTCATAAAAGTCATAAAAATTTCTAGAAAAATATGCTTATTGTCGATATCTCTCTCTATATATATATATATTAAACCATGCAACTTGTAGACAGACAAAAACTCATTAACTCTTCTTACCACTTACTCTCTTATTAGAATATGATATGTAATATAACTATATTTTAATATATACTTATAATAAGATGTATTATTCTTAAATTACATTGTTTTTTGTGTTGTGAGTCATGCTTTGCATGTCCATATATAAAAATATAAAGAAATTTTCCCATAATTTTCTAGTTGTACTGATTATATACAGCTACATATAGTAATTATATTACGTGTATATCCCAACAGGATATAATTTCTCGTAAATATCATATTATTTATATCTATTTATGTAATAATAATTATTTTTATTACCCTGGAAGTGATCCGGATCTCAATCTATTAAAAATTTTTGATGTTGAAGAACCACGACGTCCTTTATTAAAAATATTTTCCAAATTATGAGACCACTTTGGATTCCAACTCATCATGGATTTTTGATAATTTATTTTATATTGACAATAATAAAAGGACAATAGATCACATATGTAGCACAAAAGTAATAATGTATTTATTAAAATGTAAAACTTTTAAAACTTATTGATACACAAGGTTTACTCTTTCCAAAAGCTTCTTATTAGGATCTGCAGTGATATAAGCTTGTGTCATGTTCAAAGACAAAGGCCAAAATACTAAAGATGTTTACACTACTGGAATGAGTTGTAACTTACAACTTGTAAGGTGTATTATAACTATAATAGTCACTTCAAATTGTAAGTATTGGAGAAATAGAGAGAGAGATGCTTGAGAAACAAAGGTGAGTAGAGAATATGTAAGTATGTACACCTTTGAAACAACATACATTTAAATATTATAATACTGTAATATATTGTAAACTAGATTATATATATTGCCTTGTACTTTTTCTACAAAGAATTACTCTTGTTGTACAGCAACAACACAACGTTCACATAAGAGTTGAAGAGATGAGATAATTGACATGCTAATGAACCATGAACTTATTGGCTGGACAGCTTAGTTTGTTACATTATTGTGGTGTGTTATTATACACTAAACTTTTTTCTCTTTCCAACATAATGACTTTTGTGGTCACTGTCTGAAAATATGACCCTCGTTTTTTTTTTTACTTTTTCTACCAATTCTAAATCTGAACAATTTGAGACAAAAATAGTCTTACTGAGACAACAGAGAATCTCAATTCTCAATATGTCTCAGTAAGCCTCAAATCTCAATGTAACTCTTTCACAACGTAATGCTAGCTGAACGCCATCTTGTTATCAGAAATTCTCTTCCCTTTCAATTAATAGAAGGAAGAAAAATAACACCACTTCATTTTATTCAACTTCATTAGTTGTCAAATTATTGTAGAATGTAGGAAGTAGTTTTATTTTCGTAGTATTGTACTCATTAATTAACATCATTAACAAGAAAACAGCTAAGGCGCTGTCCCGCAATAGACTCATCATCAATTATAATTCAAAGGTAACAAACAAAAATAAATTTTCTCAAGTTTTTGGATAAAGGATATAATATACTCATTATTTTATCTTTACACTTTTGAATATCAATTTTGTATTTGTTATTATATAGGCGCATGAATGTGTGATATATTGAGATATGGAAAATAAAACTCCCTCAAGTCCTCTAGTCTCTAGGTCTCCGTCCGCAATTGATGATATTAATGAAGTCCGTCTGATGATTAACCGTCTTAAAACAAGAGAAGAAGACTTAAAACGTAACTCTCCTAATCCAAAACAATCATCACCGCCAATTGAAATAATGAATGGAGAATGTAATATGCCATTTGATGTTGTACAATTTTATGATGATATTCCAATGATTGATTTACGCACATTGAATTATTTTGAAACTGACGAAACAGAATGGTAAGTAAATTGTGTGTATTACAGAGTGTAATGTTTAAGGGAATCTGAATCTCTGATTGAATTTTCTTCAATATAGGTTGTACAAATTGAATAACGATGTAAAAAATCTTAATACACCAAGTGAAGCTCGAGATATGTCATTTTTAGACACTGGTCTTTTGAATTGTCGATATAAATTGTTAAATACAGTCAAAGCTGCAATTAATCGTATGTACTACTACTACTTACTATTAATAATTAACTAAGATAATTAATATTGTTTTTACTTTATTTACACAGAGGAAAAAGATGTCAATGCAAGAGCAAGAGGAGTGGCTCAAGTATCAAATCTATTTAATAGTGCTACTGTAACTCGTCGAAGAGAAGGAGGAGGATACTTGAGTGTAAATTATGATCGTATTCAACATCATAATTATGGTCCACCTCTAACTAACTCGAGATCGCAAGAATATGGACTGCAATCATGTAAGTTTGTATGAAACAACTGTAGTCGCCTGTAATTATTGAAATTCTACAAATTATTTGTTTAAATGATTATTAAATGTTTATTTTCTTTTACTTCTACTTGCAGCTTCAGAAATGGGGAAAATGGTAGATACACGCACTTATACTAGACCTAAGAAGAATCGCATGACTCTAGAAAATTGGTCATCTCGTACGTCAACTCCTCATAAACAAGATATTGAGCATCGTATGATGAATAATACATTTTCTCCAGTAATTCATGAAAATGATCATCATAATTTGAAGAATGATACTACTACTTTACTTCCTGAACAACTTGAAAATAATGATGATTTGAATTCAACTTTTACTTTAAATGATCATGAAGTAATTATGAACAAGACATTTTCTCCTCGTCGTCAAAATGGTGGTAGTGGTAGTAGTCCAGGGAAAATGCTGAATACGACATTTTCTCGTAAAATTAATATGAATGAAACATTTAGTAAAGAAGATATTGACAGTGGTTCAGAGTCCCAAGATGACTTACAAAATAATGATACACCTAGACGTGTATCGAGAAATCTCTCATATGTGATTCGAAGAGATACTAATAGTAATCAAGAACCAGCACCAAGAAAAGGAGATAAAGATTTGAATGCAACATTCACATGTGAAAATCAAGGTGAAGATGAATGTGGTGGTTCAAGTGCATCTGATAGTAATGCTAGTTTGCATAATATAAGTATGGAAGAACTACATAATATTGCACGTCGTCAAGAGCAATGTAAGATATTTATTTATAACTCTTTTATTAGTATTATCAATATTTATTTGTTACAGCTCTTCGCATGACATCCAAGGTTTCACATGCAAAAGAAGGTTTATTGGAATTGGCTGTAGCAGATGATCATACATCAGGAAGAATACAAGGTCGGACATCATCCACTGATACTTATTCAATTATTCAATCAAACCCAGGTATTTTAATATATATTTCTTATAAATCATAGTTATGATTGTTGTATTTTGTTTTCAAAATCAAATTATTATTACTACTTTTATTTAGATTCTCCTGGTTCCTCTTCGGGATTATCAAGTCCTCTTGATTCTCAGTCATGTGAAAACTTTCACACTAGTAAGTTATAATCAAATAAGTCATATGGAAATAATAATATTTACTCATTGTGATTTTCTCAAATATTTTTACAGTGGGATCTGTAGGAAGAAGTATGCCAAATCTACTTCATTCATCACAATCAAAAACATACAACATGATTTCAATGGGTAGACCAGCTATACCTCTATCAACAACATTAATGCATAAAGCACATCACATTAGTGATAGTAGATTGGCAAATCCATCAGACTTGACCCACAGAAAGAAATCTCAAAATCCTCATTCAGTTACTCGTGAACAACTTTCTTCTCAAAGTGGTCAGCAGCCAAATTATCAAATTGAGACTAGATCGATAGGAAACAATTATGTAAGTTTCTTTTATAAAAATTTGTTGTTTTTTTTGTAGTGGGAGTTGTTGTTTATTTAATGCATATATATATATATATATATATATTGATTTTATTACTTATTCCAGACAAGAGGACAAACATTTTATAAATCCAATTATACAACTGGAAATAATGCTACTACTTCAAATTTAGAACGTATGAATCCAGGAAGCAGTGAAACTTATAGTAAACGTGGAGGTGGAACTTCTCAACAATCAAGATATACATCTTCAATACCTGCTGCAACGTCTGGAATTCCTTCGAGACAAGCTGGAGGAGCTTCTCGTGGTGGATGTTTACAACAGCCTCGTGTAGTACAATCAAGAATTCCAGCTCCAGGAAGAGGATCAAATCTACCTACTGGAATTCTTAGGTTTGTCTCATTATCTGTTTTTGTTAATTGTAAAAACATTTGATCTGTATCATTTCCTTGATTCTTTTATAGACGACCACAAGTTTCATCAAGAGCAGGGGAACAAAATGATAATAGAAGATGTCCTGATTGGAGTGAAGGGTGCTATTGAAACTAGTCCGGACTATACATGCAATGGTATTAATCGCACACATTAATCTATCGTAAGTTTTCAATAGGGTGATGAAAGAACTTTAAAATAATAATATCCTTAGTTAACGATTTTATTTCTTTATAAATATTATAGGTTACCTCTTTATATATTACAACATATTTGCCTAGCCTCGCCCTCGAAAAAATAATGAGTACTTTTTACAAACTACTTCTTACTTTCTACAAAATTGAACTCATTCTAAATCAGTTGTGAAACAATATTTGTACAAAATTATTCAATTTAGGAAAAAAATGTAAATGTAAATTTTTTAATCGGTAACAGTATCACAAGTTTAGAGTACAATTGTATACTCTTTAAATACTTTTACTTGAAAATTAATTCCAAGTTATAAATGTACTAGGAATAATGATACGCAACAGTACTTATACTTATATACAAATACAAACATTACTGATATTAATGCGAGAATTCTTGCACAATATTTAAACATCACACTTATATAATGATATTTAAGCTGAGTAATAATTAACAATAATATACAGTCTGAAGCAAAATTTCATTAAACTACTTATAGATAGAAGCCTTGAATTTGAAAATTTTATAAAAAGGCTTCTATTCTCTAAACTGCAAATGACTCGAATTTATTGAAAATAATGTCTTTCTCTATTTTCTTTGCTCATGTAAAATATGCAAAATTTGCTCTACAAAATCTCAATAACTCTAATTAATACAAGATTATCGTAATGTCTGCTCCTCATATATAAATATACTAAATACGTCCTCATTAATTATCTTGGATAACTAATAAACTCTAAGTGCCTGAAATTACTTTTGTAAAACACATATTTTGTACTATGAAATGCAAAGGTAGACAGTTTTTAGACTTGTAGGTTTAATATATAACGGAAAATCGCAAATATTTACCAAAAATTTTAATAATAATTCTAGCAATAAAAATTTTAATAACAAAAACAGTTAACAATATTCATTGGAAGTCAATTGGGACCAACAATTCCAATCAAAAATAGGTGTTCAAAAGAGACAGCAATACCTAAGGCTGTATAAAAAATCACAACAACATGTCTGTTAGTTACCACATTTTGTAGATTTTAACGTATATATATATATATATATGAAGATATTCTTAAAGTTATAAGTAAACAATAACATATCCGGTCTACTAAACCCTTGTCTAAAAAAGAAGCAAAGAAGAAGATGAAGAAGAGCTTCTATTTTGTGCCTATAAATATTAAGACAAAAACTACTCCAGAAACAAACTTAATTATTTAATTACTATTTATTTATAAAGGAAAATGACTGATTTATGAATATTATAAGTGCATTTTTACTATATACTCCAAAAAAGCACATCTCCTAGGTACAAATAATTTAAGATATGTCTCTGCAAAATAGTGTATTTTACTATTTCAAGAATTAAATTATTATAAATATATATCCTAACAGTATTTAATATTTATGTTGTATTTAGGAGTAAAGAACAGTGTAAACTTTTGAACTAGTACTACTAGTTGCACCCAATGTTAATGATGTACTTTTTATGATGTTATGTGTTTTAATGTATATATTAGAGTATAAAGTTTTGAATATTTTAGCTTTGTTTCAATAAGTCCGAAACGTTATTCTAGTTTCTGTGGTTTACTTCAAAGTATGTAATTATATTTATTATATGAATCACAAAAATATCTAGAAACAATTTGTTAAAAATTCTCAAGTCAAAAATTGCTAAACAACAAGTCCCGTACTTGTACATTTTCCTAAAACTGGGTGTGGTTGGAAATACAATGTGTACTATTAAAACTCGTCATTATTATTATTATTATTATCACACGGTAAAGATATTTTACAGAGTAGGTTCACTAATAATATTGCGTATAATTTTTGCGGTATTTGATGATATTATTATATAAAAAATTATGTTCCAGTCATCGTTGTATGTATATAAATATTAGTATAAATATATTTATAAATGCTTTGTTGTTGATCTTTGGCTATCAATCGCATTAGAGAAACGATAGAGAACATTGGACACGAAAAGCGTCAAATGTATTGTACCAAGTTTTAACAGTTTTAAGCTAAATGGCATTATATATTGAAAGCAGAAATACGTTTGTTCTTGAGTGTTATTGAATAATTGAGTTGTGATTGTCTTTTTAATGGCATTTGCTACTTCTTTAAAAAAAAGAAAAGAATAAAATTTTATAAAGTTCAAAATATTAATTTTGATACAATCTTATTTTGCAGTCAATTCTATACAAATTGAGCTCATGAATTCATATCCAGAAGAAAAAACCTGGAGGAGAGGCCTGGGGAAACTACATATATCCCCTGCAGTGGTTTCTTCTTACTTAAAAGTAAGCTTTTGCTATTTTGGATCTTAATACATTTGCACAATAATTCATTGAATGAATTTCATGGCATATATTTTTTGCATTATGCATAAGAAGCGTCCAGTTCAGCCATTTGTTGTATCGAAAGAACATTGAACCAACAGAAAGAATGCATGTAAAATTAAAACAGCACAGTGCTATATACTATGTACTACATATATAAAATCTCTTTTGTGAATGAATAACATTACATTGTATAGATTGCTAGATTGTTGCTTGTAATATACTATGTTGAATGAATTATATGCCGAAGAGCTATAAAAATGCAAATCATATCATCATCATCATAGAAGATAGAGAGACGAAAGTAATTTACAGCATCCAAAGGGTTGAGATTTGAGAGGAAATTCACAAACTACATCTGTTCAGGTACGAAATTTGTTTACATGGTGATTTGATGCACGTTGTTTCTGTACGCCAACTCACCACCACCAATTTACAATTGCCAAAAAATCTGTATAAGAAAAATCTGATTTGTAATGATCTGGCCCATTTATTAATTTTCGTCGTATCTATCTAGTCACAGAAAAATCCTTCTCTTGTAGTTAGTTACTGCTGCTGATATCTTGTTCACTTTGATCAAGAAAAAAATCACATATGAAGTTAACTAAATCTGAAAACTGTGGCAAAGAAACAACACAAGGTAAGTACTTATATAATATTACTGTCGTAATAATAAGGATTACAGTGACTCACTGCCATTTGATTGATTTTTATTAACTGTTTATTTCTTTAATTTTTAGGCTAGCTATAATATGAATTCATTCGAAAATTTGCCAATTAGGCATCCATCAAATGTAAAGACTTTAACTGCAATGCAAGATTCAATTGCTCGTTCGACAAGGCTAATTGATAGAAGTTATGGGAAAATTGAACAACTTGTCAGTTTATTACGAAAGGTATGTTTGTCATTACATTACATAACAATGGTCAATTTAATTTAATAAATAAAAAACGAATATCTTGATCTGTTGTTGTTATTATTATAGGAATCTGAACTTCTTGGAGTAAATGTTGTTGATCATACAATGGAACCAATATTAAAAAGACAAGAATGGGTGACTAGAAGAGCATTATCATGCATTGAGAATCATCATAGTAAAAATCATCCAAATCCTAGTCATGGTTCTTCTAGAACACCGCAACAAGTTATAAATCATCATCATGCTTCTTCTAGTCTTTCGACGTCATCAAAGAATCAACAATCAATTAATCATCATCATGTTACTCCTAGTCCTTCATCTTCTAGAGAGACACGTCATTCAATTCATCGTGAAAGATCATCATCATTTAAGCATGATTCTCCAAGATCAACAGAACCAAAGAGTGGTATTAAAAGAATAATGAAATAAAATTGTAGAAGAGAAATTAGATAATGTTCTAATAATTAAATTATTTATTTATTTAACTTGTAGTTCGAATTATGGAACCAGAAGACAAAGTTGATGGAAAAAGTAATAGCAATGCAGCTGAAGATTCTAAAAGTGATAAGAAAAGTGGGAAAAGTAGCAGTAGTAGCTCTTGGTATATTTTTTACAACGTTGGCAATGCACTTCAGACAATGAAATTTAATAATGATTGTATCTTTAGGTATGGCAGTTTGGATAGAAATATTTTCAAGAAAGGAAAACGACGTAATGCTTTGGACAAATCACGACGACATACAAAAACGGTGTGCTCATCTTTAGCAGGAGGATTAAATATAGAGTCAAATTCTGATGAATTATTGAAACCTGATGAACAATATGAATTTGGATTGCCATGCATTAGTAGTTACATTGAACCGTCAAGTAAAAAGCCAGTAATAGGAACTTATCTACCTCAACAACAACATAATATAACAACATATGATAACAAAACTGTAACTAGTACGATTTCAATTAATAATCCAGTTCCTAAACTTCCTCCTCGTCCACCATCTTCATCATTTTCAAAAAATAGTAAAAATACGAGTTATCAAAATGCAATGGAGGAATCTATTTCTTCCTCCAGTAATATTAATCAATCATCATCATCAGTTAACCAACAATATGTCGTCATCAAAGGGTCAACTATGACAGTACCATCAAGTCATTATCGCAGTGTATCAGAAAATGTTCTTCCATATAATTATCAACAACAACAATTCAATAATAGTATACCCTCATATGGTGCTCCTTTACATTCTTCATCATTTCAACAAAATCAGTCAGCATTAGTTTCACCAATTCCAAATCAAACAATCAATAAACAACGACAAGATTCAATTATTATAGATGAAACTCTAAGTACAAGTTCGAACAAAGTATCATTCCGTGACTCTTCTTCACCAAGTACTGGAAGTTTAGAATCTGCTATGGGCCGTCTGTTAATTCAAAATTCAAGCTCTCCAAGTATTGAAGGATTTGACAATTCGGATCAACTATGTAAGTACACAAATATTAATAAATAGACAAGTCAACTTAATTTTAATTATTAATGTTTATATTATTATAATTCAGCTAATGACGGCAATGATACAAAACGTCTTTATCGTAATGAATCTACCAAACCCTTTGAAATGTCAGATTATTATAAATATAGTGAAAAATTCCGTAAAAAGCAAAATGGAAAAAACAACAGTAATAACAATAATGGTAAAAAACAAACAATTGTAAATAGAGAAAATAAACAATTAATAATAATATATTTGTGAATATTTGCAGGTCCTGAATCTGATAGCGATTCAATATCTTCAGTTCGGCTTGCAAGTGATGGTTCATCATCTAATAAGAAGGCTAGATCACACTATTTGACTGATGAGAATGCAAATCCTCCTTCTCCTCCTGAACTCTTACCAAAGTTACCAGCCAAATTAACTGGACCACCGTAAGTTCAAATTTTATTTGTCAAAAAAACACTTTTGATCAACATGAATTTTTAAAAAAATTAGATCTCGAGATCCTGAACACACTCGAATGCTTTTAATGCAAATGATGGGAAATAATACTACTTCTGATGAAATGGATTTGGCTTGGATGGTTGATTCTCCAACTATTGTTTGAAGATTTGAGACACTTGTTTTTATAATATCTACATTCGTTCGTACTACAACTAGTCGAGTTTAAGAAACAAACAGCAATATTTAAGACAATACTCTCGCTCTCTAATAACAGTGAATAACATTTACAAACAAGCTAAAAACTATGCAATAATATTTTAGGTAGCTGTCTCGTTGAGTAAAATATTTAATAATATAATATAAATTTTTTATAAAAAGTTATCGCAACAAGGTGCCATTGCAACATGCAACAATCGTGTAAAACTTGAAACAGCTAAAATATAAACACAAAAGTGAAACAAATGTAGGCTATTAATTTATGTTACAATTGTATGTAGGTAGTAATGTAATCTATATATAAACGAATGAAAAAGAACTATATTTAATATTAATTTGATATGATTTATAATGATAGTACAATACAATTGTACCGAATCAAAATTGTTTTGTAATGCAAATAAAATTTTATCATGTTTTTAACAAGTTAACTATTATGACGATTATGACATGTTTTTTTGGTGCAACAAAAAGAAATACTTTACTGTAGCCTTTGCTTAAAAGGTTCTTGTAAAATCATTTTACTAAAATGAGGAAAAAATGAAAAGGCAGATAAACACCAGTATATAATTTATTTATAGTAAACTCTTTCCATACACCTTTATTTTACTTTTATTCAGCTTTCTTAGTAAATATAACAATGAACAATAGGAAGAAGAAATTAATATATATATATAATATTATATTATAGTTTGCCTACTTTCATGCTTTGAATAATTCTTTTACATCTCTTTAGATAGATTAGTTTGCTCTTGTTGGTGCTTCATCCTTTTTAGGTGCACGACGCCAATTCATTTCATCATTGAAACCACCTCCATCTCTCTCTCCTCTATCCCGATCTCTATCACCTCTTCCACCTCCACGTCTAAAATAATAAATCAATCAATTAATAACTGTATGATTTCTGCAAGGTATCTTATTTGAGAAAAATGTTGCGTATTTACCTGAATAAGCCACCACCACCACGGCTGCAAATGGAGAAACACATTTTATGATGTATATTTAATACATGTATTGACATATTTAAAGAAAAAATACTTACCTATCTCTTTCTCCTCTGTCTCTATTATCTCTCTCTCCTCTATTATCTCTCTCTCCTCTGTTATCTCTCTCTCCTCCACCGCCACCACCTCTGCGTTCACGAGGTGATCTCCAAGAATCATCCTGCTATTTTTTAAACAAAAATACAATAATAACATTAATATTTTTTTCATGTATATCTTTGATTTTTGATCTTACAGGAGCAGAATGTTGTCCCCGAGAGGATCCACGATGATCGTCTCTATCGACTCCAACACCACGCTCCCAATTTCTTTCAGAGGATCTTCCAACTTTTTCACGATCTTTATCCATATCTCGTTCTTCAATTTCCTTCAATCGTGCTTGTTGGATTTCAAAGGTCCTACGATTTTCATCAGCCTTTTCTCTGTCGCCTTCATCAGGCTCAGCACCTCTTGTTCTGTCGATAACTATACGACGTGGAGTTGGTTCATCCCTATCTCCTCTGCGCTCACGAGGCGATCTCCATGAATCATCCTGTTACACATAATAAAAGAAAAAAGAACAATCATTATTATTTCTATTGATCAATATTTTACTTTATCTATTAATTAATTTAATCTTTTTCTTACGGTAGTGGTTGGATGCCCTCGAGAAAGTCCACGATGATCATCTCTATCTCTATCACCTCTATCTGCTGTTCCACGTTCCCAATTTCTTTCAACTGGTGGTGGTCTTTCGATTCTTTCACTTCGGACAGCTTTTTCACTACGCTCCTTTTCTAATTCTCTTTCTTCAATTTCCTTCAATCTAGCTTGTTGCATTTCAAAAGTTCTACGATTTTCTTCGGCTTTTTCTCTTTCAATTTCTTCACGTTCGGCTCTTATTCTCTCTTGTTCTATACGACGTTGTTCTTCTTGTTCACGTCGTTCTTGTTCTTCTTTTTCTTGAATATAATTACGACGTCTTTCCTCCTTCCGTTGTTCCTATTTTAATCAAATATAAATAAATAAAAATTGTAGTACCAAAAAAATAGCATATATGATATAAATTACTTTTCGCTCAATAAGACGTCGAACCCTCTCTTCAGATAGACGTTTTTCAAAGTCAGCCAATTTAGCAACAAAAACTCCACGACGTGCTTCCAAAAGATTAGAGAGAAAAGAATCTTTATCTTCTTTCATTCTTTTCATTCTATCACGATTAGCAACAGCAATTTTTCTCTCTTCAATCAAATGTAAGATACGCTCCTGTTCATGAATATCCCATTCTTTTCTCTCAGCTTCCTTCTTATCCTTCATATACTTTTCAATCACTGGAATTTCTTCAATACGCTTTGCTCTTTCTAAAATGTTTAAATTTGATAATATTTAGTATTATTAGTGGAATCATCATAAGTAGTTTCTACATAAAATAAATAATAACATTTTATACTTACCTAAATGATCCAAACGTTTTTCTTGTGCCTTCATACGGGCCATATGTTCTTTTGCTTCTTTAGCCATCTCTTCTTGTTGTTTGAGCATTACAGTTTCAACATCTAATTTACTCAAGTCATCTTCTTCCAATTTACGAACAACTTTTTGACCAAATGGTGTACTAGCAATTTGAGCCATTCTCTCTCTAAGACGACGTTGATGAATTTCCAATTTTTCAACTTCAATTCTTTTCTTTTCTCTCTCCTCTCTTTCAATTTCCAATCTTTTTTGTTCTTGTGCTTGTTGTTGTTTCATTAATTGTTCTGTTCGCCATTTGTCTTCATTTTCACGCTCAACAGCACTACGCTCAAGTTCTTCACGTCGATCAGCAATAATTTTTTGACGTTTCAATAGTGCAATATGATTTTGTTTTTCAGTTAAGCGATAATGATTTACAATTTTCATTCGTAGATTGTCTTCTTGTGCTTGAATATGTGGTGGACTAATCATTTCTTTGGTATCTTCAAGATAATTGAAAACATTAACCATTTGTAGGCGAATTGTTTCAGATGGCATAGCTTGAAGTTGAGGACCTTCTGGTAAATCTTCTCTAGAGGCTTCAGCCAATGATGATCCAAATCGAACACAATTAGAACGATGATCAATATTAATTTGCATGTCATTGTAGCGTACTGCATCAACCAATAGTTGTTCCAAATGAGCTTGATTTGTAAATACAGTCATACTCAAGAAATGTTGATAGTCCAATGTTTGATAAACCTGAGAAACTTGTTTAACTAGACGAACTAAAGCTACATCTTGAAGAGGTTGAATATATTGTTGAAGATATTCATTTTCTTCATTAGCACTAATATTTTTCAAAATGGTATCAACTTTTCCACATAATCCTAAAGGATTGAATTCAGTTTCCAATACTTCATATAATTCTTGTAATTGAGGTATTGAGTTGCTCAAGACACCTTGGCGATTCAAATCCTTGATCATGGAAGCTCTTGTTGGTGGTTGAGGAAGGAAAAGTAAAGTTGTCAATTTTTGTGCTTTCTCTAGCATACCTTTATCTGTCTCAACAAATCTTTCAAATTCAGGATGAACAACAGGAAAGCTAATTGCTAATGTTGCAAGAACAACTTGTGAAGCATTTCTGTAATATAAATAAAATTAAAAAAAAAAATCAATAAATGATGTGTCTAAATTGTTAGTATATTTTTTGTATCATTGTATATACTTACTTTTGCAACTCATCCTGTGAAACATTCTTTTTCAGATCTTTAATAAAATAAAAATAATCAATTAGAAATCAATTTTTAAAGAAAGTGAATAAATAATTATCCAAATTTCCTTACCTTTACAAAGAATGTAGTATTTTAAAAGAGTTGCTGCATGAAACAAGAGATTTCCAGCTTTCCAAAATACTAGAGACAATTTTTGATAATAGTATGCCATCATTCTAGTCTGTGACTTTTTAGATTGATTCATCAAAAGATGAATATCTTCTATAGCTTTATAAGCCTCTTGCCAAAGTTCCATAGTAATAGCATTATCCAATTGAGCTAGACGAGTTTCCATATTCAATTGTTGAGTTTCTGGTGATGAAAAGTCAATGCTATTCATTTGAGATGTTTGACGAGTAACAATATCATCAAAATGTTTTCGAAGTCTCTCACATAGCTTACGAAACTCTGTTTTACGATTATAGCTAAGACAAAACTTGAAGGCCTATTTTTGATACAATACATAAGTTTAAATTAAATTATGTTTATAATACATAATAATAATAATAATTAAAAATAACTAACCATTTGTGCAATGTCATGATAAAGATTTTCCAATCTAGCATTATTACGCAACAAGTCCAAACATTGAGTATAAGATTCCCAAAGAAATTTAACCCATGGAATAAGTGCTGCTCTATTCTGACCCCATGGATCTGAAAGACAGAAAAACACATCGAATGTAATTAATAGTCTTTAATAGGTTGAATACTACTTATCTACCTCTGGTATTAAATATTGTAAAATAAATTCAATCAAATAATCTAAAAATTTAAATCATTTCTCACCAGTAGGATCTCTTGGAGCTTGAGCTATAATACATAGAAAAGAGTTCATTGATTGGCTTCTGTCTTGTGCTTGTTCTTCAGTACCGACACTGTTATTAGAAAAAAAAATTAGTGAATTATTAAATTATTATAAACAGTACTAGTAAATAGTTTATTACTTACTTTAAAAGTGTCATTTCAGCCATTGATAAATTATCTAAATCATCAACTTCTACAACAGCTTGAGTACTTTGTTCTAATAAGACTTTATTTTTTAAAGAGTTTCTAGCCATCTCTGTCCTTCCCTCAGCCATTCTTATATAACTTCGGATAACTTTTTCTAATAACCCAACATTGACCTATATAATTATAATAATAATAAAACAAAACAATGTCATTAGTATAAAAATAATAAATACATATTTTTTATTATTAAATGATGATTTACCGATTGACACATAAGCCGATACTGATATAATCCTTCTTTGGCTGTATGTGGTTTCTTAAGTTCCACACAAAGTTCAAGATACTTAAGCATAATTGGCTCAATGACCTTTTCACTAAAGGCTCGATGTTTCTTGCCTTTGATGACATCGTACAATGTATCCAAAGCACGTGTCGGTTTTCCAACTTCAATAAATTCTATAGAAAAAAATTAAAGATTTCATATTAGTTTCATAAATTACTAATGAATTTTCAACTAATATTACGTTCTTTTACAACATTTTACATCACAACTGCTAAAAAATGAAAAAGCCGGACATATGACCATGCTGTTCTTTTTGCGCTTTCCAACATAGCAAAAATTAAAACAGATTTTATATATCAAAATGACTTACCAGTTGCTTTTTTCAAAGCATTTTCGGGACGCTGATAATACCGTGACATAATGTCGCCGTTAATTTCACTGATTTCACTTTAATTTGTTTGAAAATTTGGAGAATAAGTTAAAAATCCACTAAAAATTTTCAACCAGCCTGTAAGAGCATGGATGCCAAATGAAAGTATAGTGAAAGGGAAGTAGAGTTTTTTGCCAATAGATGCCGAAGTCAGTGTTGCAATTTTATTTGACAGTAGGTTGACAGTGATTAAAAATCTTATGAAAATTATGACAATTTACATATGTCAATTATATGATGATTATTGAAATTAGTTTTATCACATAAATCAATATTTATGATTTGTAAGTAATTCTTTAGTTAATTAAAAGCAGTTTCTAAGAGTTTACAGGGAATAGCAGTAGCAGAAGCAGAGCATTAACCGGCGCCTCACTATGTGTACATGTGACTGGAAGATTTGAAAAGTTTCTGTCAAAATCAAAATTCTCATCTCAAATTGAGTTTAGCAAATTCTCAACAAGTCGGATCAGTTTTGTTTTAGTTTTTTCGATCACTTCTGGAAAGAAATTAGTACTATTTAAAATGGTGTTAAATTCATCAAATCAAATGATTTCATGTCATATACTTGGTGAGTTGAGTGTGATGTTACGAAAATTGATTTGTTCGTTAATTCATCACTTAATGTAATATTTTACATTATTTTTTACAGAACACGACTTAAATGGAGATATATTATTTTCTTGGAGTTATCCTGAAATCAATGATATCGAACGATCTGTTTGTCTAAGGAAATGTACATTTATATGTAGTACATTCAACAATTCTCAGTCAAAATTCCTGCTATATCGCTGTAACAAACAGTGGTTTTATATTTATGTTTCTGAAATATTAACTCCCTCTGACAAACTATCAAAAGTATGTTACATATATATTTAATTTGGTCATTTTAACTAATAATTAATGTATTATACTATTGATAGGTAAAACAAATTGTATTAGTGATATCTTCAAGTGATTTCAATCCTAAAAAGTATCAACCTTTATGTAAAGTTCTAGCAAATGTTTTTCATTCAACAGGACATCCACCAACTGTGCTAGAACATTTCCTTTCTATATGTATAACTGGAAAATGTACATTAACAAATGGAAAGTTTTCTATACAAGAATATGAAAATTTTGATCCATTCGAAGAACAGCGAATCAAAGGTGAGGAAAATATATATATATAAAGACTGATTGATTGATGTTTTTTATTTATATATTATATTGTTTACTGCTTACAGCTCTAATTTCACGCTTTGGATTCCATGTCATTCTTATTTATACTGCTTTGCTGTTAAGGCGTAGAGTAGTTGTCTATCATTATGATGTTGAAACTTTAATTCAAGTAAGACAAAACTTGTGAAGGAAGTAATAGTATATAACGATGATATATTGTAAATTTTTTTGTGTACTAGTTTGTTCTATGCCTTCCTGCATTTTTAACTCAGCATGACATGTGGAATAATATATACCCTTGGATAGATTTATGTGATGATGAAATCCTTGCCTTAAAGGTATATTAATCAATCAAAAGATATAAATAAATAAGTAATTAATAAATTATTTAATCAATAGGAATCTAAATTTCATGTTACTGGATGTACAAATGGAGAAATAGAAAACCTTGTAGACATTTATGACATATTTGTCAATGTTCCAGCTTCTGAAATAACTGTTGCTCCTCATGCCAAAGGTATAGACAGATATTTATTTACTAATATTATTAAGCAAATTTTTGATTTGCTGACAATTTTTATAAATGATAAACTAGATGCAATGAGCATGACAAAAGCTCACAAGGAAATGGCAACTTTTATGGTACAGTTGGCTGAAAAAGAGAGCATTGATGATCATGAGGTGATGCAAGAAATTAGTAAGAAAACAAAGGAGTTGTTTCTTTCAGCTACAAAATGAGCACAAAAGATTCGCTTGATTGGCCAAAAGATATATGTGCAAGGTGTATTTTCTTCCAGTTGCTGATGTACTGCCCTATAATGTTAATGATGATAGTCAAATAGTTATATATACTTATTTTGCATTGATGATGATGACTCAACACAATGCCATTTTTCTTGTTCATTCATGTAGGTCATAATAATAATTTATAGACTGTGATCAAGTAAATAAGTGATTATAAGCTTTATTATTATTATATTTGAATATAAACAATAGTTAAGAATACTGCATTCATTTTCTAAAAGTCAGTATTACTGACATGACATACTATTTATAAATAATATTATATACTATTGCATATTATACTGAGTCGGCTATGACACGTAATTATCAGACACTGTAATTAAAAACTTCACATTATTAAAAAAAGTTTTAAAAAAATGTGATTTTCATTACAAAGAAAAAAGGCCTCCACTTAAAAATTTGTATTTATCAATACTGGACTATTAATATTTTCTCAATCAAACATACATTCATAATCATATTAGACTCGTTTCCAATATATCTAAAAAAGGTATATAGAAAAGTAGAAAATGTTTGATATTTTATATTATAAGTACGCTGAAATAAGTTACTTAATTTTGAGTTGTAATTAATTTTAAAGTATGAATCTAATAATCTTTGATTACATTTGCCTCTCTAAACGCTCTCTCTCTGTCGTTCTTAATATAATCTAAATATTAGTATAGTACAGCAATTTACTAAATTATCTACAATACGTTTATTGCTGGTAATTAAATATTTTAGATACTATGAAGCTGTTGAACAATACGTAATGTAATATGTAATATGGCTATTTCATTTTTTGTAAAAAAAACAACAACGAATTGAGTAAGAAAAGAACTCAATCGCGACTTGTCTCTATAGGTAATATAATATGTATGAGTAGATGGTATTTTTATCGTGTACTTTGTTTGTATTGTCAGTTACTCAAATCAATACAACATGATGGCACCATTACTTTTTTCATCTTTTACAGTCTTGGGTGTCATTCGACGCTCTCTTCTAGAATGAGCTCCCAAGAATATAAGCACGAGATTTAGGATATGAATAATTGTTGCTCCTACAACAAACCAGAAGGAATAACCTAAAAGATATAAAATATATATATATGTAAGGTTAGGGCAATTAACATTTGATTTTTAACTAGGTAAGAAAGCAAGGAGATAATATTTTACCTAAAACAGCTAATCCTTCAGAGTTCCAATTATTCTTACGATCTTCTAATGGCAAAATATTATGTCGTAGTTTAAGGTGATACTGAATTCCCCATGTTATTAGAGATCCGATATTAAAGGCACCTAATAATCAAACGAAAGTCAAAAGCTAGCTTTTCAAATTTCCAATCTTATAGAAATTTTAAAATTATTTATCTTCTTACATGCTAGAAAGTTCCAGACGTACAATCCGGGTATGCCTTGTAGAAATTAAAAAAATGACATTATTAATATACATGCATCTACAGTGTAGATTCTACACTATATATACACTGAATAATTAATTAGTTAGTTACCTGTAATCGCTTCAACAGGATTGGTCGCTGTATTCACTAGAGCAAATACTGCTGAAAATACTGCAAATAATATGGCTAAACAAACACAACCGATAGTTCCAACCCAAAGACCATAGCTAAGAAAATTGCGATCTTCGTTTAGAATTTGAACAACTGTATGAAAAAGAAAAACACAGGTTATCAGTATAATATATATGTAAAATTATAAAAGTCTTCTCTTCATAGTATAAAATTTCTTGGTCCTCTCACCATTGATATCAGAAGATCTCCATCCATAAGCAACATTGAGATTCTTCCTTCCATAAAAGAGGCCAAAATGAATTCGACCATCTGATGACTCTGGATTACTATTACGATGAGCTCTAGCAACAACCCAATGTTGTGTACTTAAGGCTGCCAGTAGTAGAGCTAGAGCTGCACAACATGTCAGAAAACTAACAAAGGTCATGCCACGCCGAAAAGCTAGGCCGCTCATGATTGTAATAGAAAACTCTCTCACACTTAACTCATTAGTAAAACTTAATATATATTTCTATTCTCTCAGCATTATTCAAGGCAAAGGAACTTTTTTATCTATATGTTGCAAATCACTTTTCACACTTTATAAATACCAATATTAAGATATTTCACTAGATTCTATTTCAATTAAAATAAAAAAACTCTCAATCACACAATATGATCTAAAATTCAGGATGTACTAGAGGCCCAATATATAGAAGAAGAAGTATCCAAAGTACTTTACTCTCTTAACGTTTCACATCATAATACAATCAAATTTTTTCTCTTGAGTCTTATGTGTGTCTTCAACATACAAACCCCAAACAGGTATATACCCTAATGTCAAAACAGACTCGTTCTCTGATCTGATCTTCCGTCACGAATTAATGGCAGACAAGAGGCGTAAGCATATATAGCCCACAAAACTCTTATATACAAACTACTAATACAAGTATCAATATATAGAAAGAGAAGAGAGAGAGAAGATGATTGTGATGAAAAAACAGAGTTCAAGCAATATGTATTGTTGAGAGAGAGAGAGAGGCCCGGCACTGCTGTTGTCCCCATATACACAAAAATTCTTCAGGTAACATCAACCCTTTCGTCCCCAACTCTTACCTGTATACTGTTTTGAGCATTGACAGCTCCTTTTTGCTGTAATAATAATAATGCAATGAGGGGTACAAAAAAGTAAAACCCACCAAAGACCTAAGACTGTATATAATACTTTTTGTTGTATACCTATAGTGTAGTATATAACACCAACAATTGTTGTAGTGTGTAGAAGTACTCTCTCTCTATAAAGTAATGTATTTACAACAATACTTTAAAAGTTATGTTCTTATATGACCAAAGGAATAAAACTACCCTACATTTCCACTACTACTCATACTTTTTCTCTCATTCATTACAATATTCCACAACTAATGTACTTAATTTCTGAATATATGTGAGGCTTGAGGTTTATAATGTAATCTCATGCTCACTACCTTCATTCACAAGTAATTATGAAAAGAGAAAGTTGCTTTAAATTTGTCACCTTTTGTCACCATATAAACTACAATAAAAAGAACTTGAACCCTTATTCTTCTAGTACTTGTTGATTGTGCCAGAGATTCATTCAGCATTTAATTCACATATTACACTTGAGACACTTCAGACTGAGTGCATATATGTATTATGATGATGCTATCGAAAGAGTTTTAATGCTCTACATATTATCTCTCTCTCTTTCTCTATGTAAACTTAGGCCAAGTACAACCACATATATGCATTTTTATAGAAATCTTGAGCAAAGTTTCTCATTAGCTTTATCCACACATACACAAATGACAATTTCACACTTTCATACACATATGCTAAATATGACAGTAGTATTAAAACATACATTTTTGTCTGAGAGTGTATTGTTAAAATTTAAATACTGTGACTTGTGAGAGGAACGGATGTAAGTAGATAATTGAGAAAAAAGATGTGCACACTGATTCATTTTGAAAAGAGATGAGTAGATTAATATATACATGTTTATAATAAAAAAATGCGTGTCATAATTACATGCAAGTCATATATAGGACTTCATATGGTAATTTGTGCTATGAAATTTGCCTCTAAGTAATTCTACTAAAAACAACAAGTTTTATTCCTCTTTGCCAGTAACACAGATTTGTACGCTCCCATTTTTTAATTAATTTTTAATTTTCTAAACATATTGGTCCACGTATATCCTCCAACGTATGTACTTTTATGATAGAAAAAAATCAGAAATACCAATTTTAAATGACAACAATAATAATTGTACACACTTTATTTTCAGTTTAATATTATAATATATATGGCAATACTAAACATTTTTTTATCATATTACATTTAATATTATATGTCGGAAACAAAAATTGCGGATTCGTTTTATTGTAGTAAGTATATTTGACATGACAATGACAGCCAGTATATATAATCTGAGGTAGATTGTTTGATGAGATTTCTTGTATATTTTCTAAATTTTATATTATCATAAAAAGTAATTTCTCTCATTTTCTTATCTTCTATAAATACTACTTGATTACTTTTAATATAAATCTCACATATTATTGTAACTTTTTCCATTTACCTTGTTATATGTATGTAGATACATTCTCTCGTGTACATATAGTATGACAAAACATAATAATGACAATAAATATTAATTTTTCTTACGTTTAACGCTTACTAAACCAAGTCGAACGTACATACATACATAGTGTATAGTAGTAATTAAAGCATGTGTAGCCAAATATTATTTATAGTCATGTTGTTAACTAACATTATACATTAAATGTGGTTACTATATCCAAAATCTGATATGAATATATCAGCAGTGCTTTGAATCTTTTTTTTGTTAAATGTATTCAAGAAAAATACTATCATATTTTATATAATTTACATTCTAACATCACTTTAAGTTTTAATAGCATCTAGGCAGTTGGTTGTTGGTAACTTTCGTCTATGTAAGTTGTATTTATATATATAGGAAACTAATGAAATGCTTTGCTTGTATATAGAATATATATATTTATATATTTTTTTTTAATTTAATACATCACCAAAATTCAGTCCATTTAACTAACTAGAGTCACTAGTATATACCTACTATACTTATTATTATAATAAATACTAGTCTACTCTATTATAAGAATGATATTCATTTTTGGTAACAAATATGGTAACTTGTGTACTTGTAGAGCTACAATGTCGAAAAAGTTTTTCTTTTCATATTGTAACTGACCAAGGGCATTACTAGTTAAATATAATTACTATTCATGTTTCGGTAACAATAATACATTGACTATTATGAGTTCTTTTTTAAATTAAATTAATCTGAGCTTAAACTTGTACTAGTGTGCGTACTGCGTACCATTGTATTTTATATGTATTCTATAGATTAATATCTTCAGATAAGCTTTCTGCCAACTTGTACATTGACATTTTGATATTATACGTTAAATAATAAATACTTAAAGATCGTGTAGTGATATACACACACATATATATATGACCTCATACAAGTTTGAGAATATATATATATATATATATATATATATATATGATGTATGTATAAGATATAAGGTATGCTAAATTAAATGTTTGTATGTATATGTACAAAATGTGTTACAAAAATTAATAATATAAGTATATGTAGTTTCAACTTTTGGTAATCTGTAGTGTAGTATAAGAAAATCTAAATCATATATAATGGAATATAAATAGTAGAATGTATTGTTTCTTTTTACTGGATTGATAATTGATAAATATATACTGTTTATCTTACTCTCTTATAGTCATTTTATACAATTGCAATTTTCACCATTAATATAAGTATGCCTCAAGAAAAAAAATATATATATTTAGCTTACTTTTACTAGTGTTGGTACTTTGGTATGTGTGTATAGATATAATATTGGTTGATAGTGATAGTGTAGTAGTCTCACATTGCATTTCTCGTAATCAATTGCATTTTTTTCTTTCCATTAAAGAAAATTGCTATTATATTGTATTCGAGCTCAATGACTAGAAGTTGTACATTTGACTGGAATTTCATAAGCAGAGCTAGAAAGGGATGCAGAAGTACTACATGTTCGAAGTGTTGTTGTTGTCGTCATCGTTGCTGCTGTTGTAGTTGGACGCTCTTGTTGTTGTGTAGTATTGGGATTGTTGACATAAGTATGTGGAATAAAACTACTACATCTCAAATTATGAGAACCTCTTCTATCTTCATTATTAGAGATCTCATGATCTATTAATCGTAAGTTTTCCATTGATCCATCTGAAAGTCTTTGAACATGAGGAGGAAGTTGTCTTGCTGTTGGTGCTCCTATTATTACATGATTTGGAATTCCTGTGTTACTTTGCATACTAACATGACCAAGAGAGATTTCTCTTGTATTGTTGCTGTTGTTCATATTATGATCAGGATGATGATGCTGATGATATTGTAAAGTTGGTACTACTGAAGAAGGAACTACTGATGGTGATTGATCTACTGACTGACTAAAATAGTCATAACTTGGATTGCAAACTGAAGGAATGTCTAGACGTAAATACTCAATACCATCCTCCAAGAGTTTTGATAATGAGGCCACCAATTGATGAAATGTGGGTCTATTACAAGGTTCATTTGCCCAACATTGCCTCATCACGGCGTATCTAAAAAAAGAGCATTTAAGTTTTTTATTAGAGTAAAAGAATGTGTAATATAAAATGTATTAATAAAAAAAACTTACAGTTCAAGAGAGCAATTTGAAGGTTGTTGCATTCTGTAGCCAGATTTAAGAAGTGAGTACAAGTTTTCACTTTGAATGCCAGGATATGGTGATGCACCAAATGTTGTTAGCTCCCATAAAAGTATACCAAAAGCCCATACATCACTTTTTGTTGTGTACACTTGATCAGCTAAACATTCAATAGCTAACCACTTGACAGGCACTATATAAGATACAAAAAAATATAAATATATTACATTTATTTTTAATTTGTAGAGAAACTATATTTAAGTGGAGACTTACTTCTGTCTTTGCTTTTCTTTCTGTAAGCATCATCAACGTAAATATCTCTTGTCAAACCAAAATCAGAAATTTTACAAGCTTTATCCTTTGTCAAAAGAATATTTCTTGCTGCCAAATCTCGATGAACCATCTATTTAATGGAATCATATTAGAAGATAGAATATTGTGTAAAATTATATTTACATACCTTCATATCACTAACGTATGCCATTCCTTTAGCTATCTGCCAAGAAAATCTGAGTACCTCTTGTGGTGCTATGATATAATCATTAGGAACAAATGTATCACCATCAGAAAAGTTTACATTTTCAACTTGGCGACATTTTCTCAAAAAACTTCTTAAAGAGCCTAACTCAGCATATTCCATAATAAGAAATGGTGGACCTTCAGGTGTAGTGCAAACTCCCAATAATTTAATAACATTTGGATGATCCAACTGCTTAAGTAAATTAAACTCAGCCATAAATTCCTCATGTAGAGGTCGATGATGATTGTCTATGTGATTATCTTTCAATGTTTTGACAGCTACATGATTATAACCTAAAGGTGTTAAGAAATTTTCAAAATGTAATTTCATACAAATTAGAGAATTTTTTAAAAAAGAATAATTACCTGATTCACCAACTGCTCTTCCTTTAAGAACTCGGCCAAATTCTCCTTCACCCAATACATGCTCCAGAATAATTGCTGAGCGTGGTATTTCCCATTTGACATCGACTGTTAAATACTCATTATGATAGCCAGTAAGTCCAAAAAGTTGTGCATCAGGAACAGTTGGAGGTAAATAATCAGATGGAGAAAGCATAAATCCATTTCCATTGCCATAATCTCCGCCATTAATATGAGCTCCATTTGAATCCATGTAGACAGATGCTTTAGCCATTCTTGCCTTTCGCTTTTTTGTCACTCTAAAATAGAATATATATAAATAGAACCAATGAGTCAACATACAGTAATATATATTGGATATCATGTAATTGAACAAAATATTAATTACTTGGTTTTAGTATAGCATATTGCTCCACTTATTAAAGTGAGTACAATTGCAGACACAGTAATAATAAAGAGTATACATCCACTTCCACATTCATTCTCTGATTTTGGATTTGTTGATACTCTGCCATCACCAAATGGATATAATAGAGGTTTCAAGGGTTCTGTTGTATAAATATCTTGAGATGCTGATGTGGGACGGGCCACTTGTATTTTTCCAGCAGGTATATGACCACATGAGCATAATGAACCATGACATGATGCTACACCATAACAATTTTCTAATCCATGTTTTTTACCATTACTTCTTTCTATTAAACGACCCATTCCATTGAAAGCAGCTAGAAAAAAAAATGAAGACAAAAATAAATTACATTTATGTTCAAATATAAAACAATTAATTTATATGTAGATCAAATTCATATTGTGATTATATATATTATATATTACTTGTACAATCTTGTGGACATAGACGAGGCTGAAGATATTCCAACTCATCACATTTTCCATCTGGACAAGTTTCAAGTGTTGGAGAGCATGTTGAATATTGTGGTATGGAATTATTTTGAACTTCTTCATCTATATAAATGAAAAAACACAAATGGAAAACAACATGTCATCAATATATTCGATATAAAATCATCATTATCTCATTCATGAGCTTGTTCTCTAAAAAAAAGCAATGGCAGAACTATAGTAGTAACTATATGTTGAACAAACATATTAATAATAATATACAAGAATAAAAATGTCATCATATATAATAATAGAAGCCAAACTCAAAATAAATTGTATCTCTCTTTTTATCTCATTAGATATTATTTTCTTAGCTATTACTAACCTACACACACATATTAAGCATCAAATTTCATGACAGAAGAGAGCATTTTTGTAATTTCAAATAAGTTACAAAATTTCAAAGAGATATATAAAACTTGAAGCTTATCATTGAGAAACTAATAAATTGCACAATGTATTTTAGTGTGCTATCAATTTTGACATTTACCAAGTGAATTAGAGCTACTTGTAGTGCTAGCCAAAGACACAGTAGCATTTCTCCAAGAACAATTTCCTCTTGAACCGAATCCACAAGAAGATTCACATTTTCTATACTCAGCAAACTCTGCACAACTTTCTTCCTCACAAGCAGAAGAAGATTCACTTCTGACAGAATTCTCCACATAAATCTAAATTAGATAGGGAGACAGAGACAGAAAGATATAATCAGTGTCATGAACAAATACGCTATATGACTATACGTATGAGTCATAATAATACTATAATTGCATACCGTTATATTAGCTAAAAATGGTTCTCCAGCCAAAACTGTAGATGATGATGTTTCTTTTGAATATGTCCATACCAATTGAACAACAATACGATGAATATCTTGATTGAAAAAAATTTCTTGATCAATTAAATATACAATTCCACTTTGTGGTGTAACTGCAAATGGTTGTTGAATTAAACTGTTGCTTTCATCATCTGTATAGGACGTGCAAAAGACAAGAAAAAGTTTTTAGTATTAAACAAATAACATTGTTCTTTTTCTAATCATTGTCACAATATATCTTTGTAGATTGTGTAGGAGGAGAAATAAAACAAAAATTAATTGAAAATCACAGGAAGAAGGAAGCCAAGTAAAAGAATGTTTTTTTTTGTTTTCAATGTATTTTTTTCTCATTATATTTCTTCTTGTCAAATAAAATAGATAACAATAAATTGCATGCATATATATATATATTTGTTTAAGCATTATTTACCCAAAAGTGAATTGGATGTGATTTCTTGATGGTCATGTCCAAAAACTTGAAACCCTTCCAAATGAAATTCAAGTCCTGAGACAGCAGGCAAATCACTAATGTCTCTGACAAGTTCTGGGAAAGGAACTAAAACAGGTGAGTATAGTGAAGTTTTTCTTGATAATTTCCCATCAAATTTTCCATTACGAATGACAGATTCAAGCTCGTCTTCTGATAGAGTTTTAGGTTCCATATTCTTTGGTTTCTTTGGTGGGCCCCAGTATAAACAAATGTTGTAGTTCATCTGGAAAGTTTTGCAATTTCATATATACATATTATATCGTAGAAGATAACATACATATAGTCTATACTATCTATAGAATTTATAGTGCCTAGCTTGGTGAGTATTAATAAAGTCTGCAACTATTTCATTAAGAACTAAAGGAATTTTCTTGGAATGCTATAAAATGTACGTGTTGCTTTCTTTGATTGTAATGTTCGCATGTATGTACATCAACATAGAGTTGATACTATGAGTTGTTAGTTTAATAATATTTATTTCTTGGAAGCAAAAAGAAAAGTGTATACGTAACTAAATAATAAATATACTATATACAAAAACTTTGTTATTGTAGTCCCTATTTCTTCTTAACAATTTCTAATTATTCTTTTTAGTAATATCCTATTACAAGTTTGAAAAAAAACTTACTTGAGAACTACCGCTGCCTTTCACCACCATTGTTGTATCATTAATTACAACAGCAACACAATATGAACCATTCCAGGGCTCCACATCTTTAGTTCGACTAGACAAACCTACAGAGCAATTAAAAATAATTATTTGAAATATATATTTTTTTCTCCTAAACGTTGTCAAAGTTGTCAAGTTAAAAAAATACTTACTGATATTGAGAATCAATACAGAAGACTCTGGTTGATTATACGTCCATCTAATTACTATTGTACTGACATCAAGTAGACCTTTTGTATCGTTCAGACATTTTGCCTCATAATGATTGACTTCTGTTGTATCCCAATCTTTTGCCAAAAGCTCACTATGATCTAAAGGCTTTAGACGCCATCCCTAAAAATCATTTTAAAATGTATTTTTTATGATTTAGCGTTCTATAGTGTGGAGTGAGATTTCATGTCATAAACAAAATTGACAAGTTGAGTATATATATATGTATGTACCTCTTCATATTTATTTTCAACCAAGGATAAAGGTATGTCTACAGTAACATGAGTTGATCCTTCTTGTGACATTGGGGGACTATCGTCTTGATCTTTTGAAAGATTATGAAGAAAAAAATAGTCAAATTAACATATAATTTATATATCGGGCTATATAGTATGTAGATAGCGTACCTAAAATTACTAGAGTCCCATTCAATGTCACATTAGTTTCCAAATTGTTTGACGTCATAGTACATATTATGGAAAAATTGAATCCCATAGTCGACTCTCTATCTCTTCCAGGATGAATCCATAGAGCGTATGGAGAGATAGCGTCTTTAATACTTCTAATGGACATGACTTCTGTGTAAAAGTATAATAATAAGCGAAATCAAACGATACCGTCTCTTAGTCGGCTAGAAAGAGCTTTATATATAGTTGTCTAGTAACAAATAGTAATTTCACTTAATTGAATTATGGTAATAAACCATTAGTTACATATCTAAATGTCTAAATCTAAGTAAATGAATATCTGATACATATGTCTTTTAGAGGAATTCTATTAGTGTAGTAGTAATATAATGATGTACATTATTTCTCTAATAAGCAAAAAAGGGTGGAGCAATTTCTATTCCGGTATGTACTGTCCTTACTGTCAAATTATATCTTTTTGATTGAAATATGATATTAGGTATATATAAAGTTTTAAATTTCTTGACGATTTTTTTACAAATTTTTACTAGTCTTTCATCCATAATTGGATTCTATGCTAATGCTATATATATATTTGATTCAACTTACCATCTGCATCATCAACCAAATATTTCACATTTCCCAATTGTCCACAATGTGTAGCTAAATAACCAAGTAGCATTCCTTGTTTCATTTCACTATTTTCCATTACTTGAACCTCTGGTGTTTGTAATCCACTGAAGCATAGTTCTTCCTAAAATGTCATGTCATTTCAACGTAAAGTAATTTTCTTAAAAAAGTGTTATATTTCCAATGTTTACCTGAGTTATTTTTGAACAATCCAACTGACTATTATCCTGACTTTTTATGATAAGACTCATTTCATCTTTTGATTTATTTCTACTTCCTACATTTCCAGTCAATGTCGCTGTCACTTGGTAGATACATTCTTCCTTGGTTAATTTTCCTATGTAAATATAATGATAGTATAAACATGGTGTCTTATGTACGTATTGTACTAAGAATAAATTTTTCAAAAGTATTTCTTACCAGTATTTTGTTGATGAAAAGTTCCATAAATGAAACCTAGTTGTGGATCAACACTCAGTTCAGGACATGTTGACTTTCTCTTTGAAATTATGGAATAGTGAAGAGATCCTAGCTCATCTGGCTCATGAAGTGCTTTCACCGTGTAAATATGCGTACGGTTATTATGAGGAAAGTGACGAACAATGTTGATTTGATCTTGAGAAAAGTAGATAGCCAAGCCTGTTGAATTCAATAAATATCATTTGATCATTGAGTTATTGTCTTATTTATCCCGTATTGCAAAGCATTCTCTGTTGATCTTTTATGTTATACTACTATACACTAACAAATGTACAGGATTTACGAGTATTCCAGAAGGTTATATTTGTCTCTGTTTCTAGTCTCTAAATTTGCCTATATTATTATTTTCGTCTACTTTATTAGACTCATAATACAAGTTCGTCCCTTTAATACCAATACAAGAGAAAAGTTTGTGCGTGGGCAAAGTGTTGTATCGTGACGGAAGTGAATGAATCAGATTGTTACACAGTGACGTTATTTGGACTTGAGCCAAAGAGAGAGAGAAAGCATATTGATTAATTGTACGTGTTATATTATTCATATAATATATGCTACTATAAGTCTTAACAACTTTTACAAAGCCTTTACTTATTAGTATAAAAAGAAATATGTGTACTCAAAAAAGAACTTGTAGGAATCAACTAACCTACAAAGTTTTCTATACACATTATATACACTTTCAAAGTTCAAAAGTAAGTTTCAAAACATTATATATTGTCCAGCTCAATAAACACTTTATGTACAAAGTGCTAAAGGTGAAAGTCAAAAACTAACACTTGTTTGAGGTTTGAGCTACTTCACCATAATGTGCATTATATTTTATATACCACATCAATGACACAGTGGAAAATCTTTGTTAAAATCCATGTAATTATGCATGGAAGTCATTGTCAAGTTTATTTAGCAAAAAAGACGTTAATAACCTTTATATACATAGTCCTAATTAAATGGCATTTTGAATCTTGGCATGCATGTAATCAACCATATTTATAATGGAGGACGAAGTTCAAAAGAGTAGCTAATTAAAGTTTTCGTACTAGTTATTTTAGATTATTATTATTTATATACTATTCTCTCTCTCTGCCTTCTGGAGAAAGACAGAGAAAGTTCTATAAGTTAAACCTACACACAACTCGGGGGATAAATAATAATCAACTTTTGTGGTCGTGCTATAATATATGTATGTATATATATATAATACCTTTTGTACATAATACTATAGAAGCTATATATAAAATAGCTTTGCCTTTTATTGCATTGCTTCTTATTTGAGTGACGCCAGTGCTATTAAAGGCAAATAGGTTAGGCTTTAGAAGGATTTGTTACTAATTCTTGGAACTGTTACACTTGGTATACAGGTTCTGCATAAAAAATCCGCTAGTAAGAATATATAGCTGTAGTTTTTCATATTCCGACATATATAACGACATATATTAGCAAATATGACCCTACTAATCATACACGTCTATACACTTGGAACACCTTATCTCATCTTGCACATAACCATTAAATATTCTCAGACTAGACGTCATTTTCATATTCTCAAGTTGCTATTCTAATAGGCAATTTGAACCAAGAGAGCAATCAGGATAAATAAAGAGAAATCTACTACAACATTCACCTTACATAATAAGAGAAAGTCGTAGTGGTAATAAAGCAGTGCTCACTTCATCATTTCTTGCATGAGTTATAAGGAACTCATTTTGACGAGCTATTTATCTCAACATAAATGTAGTGGAATTTATGCATACATATATTTAACTAAAATCAATCTCGTGACATAGTAGGCAAGAAATAAAAAAAAATGAAGGAAACTCTTTTGTGAATGTTTGTATATGTATTGTATAACATTGCATATGTTTTAGTCTATAATATATATATAGGTATATATAGCAATGAGAATTATATACACCTACGGCTCCAGATTTTTTCCTGGAATACATAATGTATAACACGTAATCCTTGTACATTGCAGTTTCTCATAATAAAATCAGAAATGAGGAGAAAAACACTCTTCTAACATGACTACGTCACCACTACTATATACTAGATTCATTTTTCAAAGAGAGAATGATTATCGCTTGTCACAAACATAATTTATATTCATTCATTTTTTTTGCCATTGTATAGATTGAGGAAGAAAATTAGATGTACATCATTCTACATATTGAGTATTTTATTAGAAGGTGAACATGATGATTGCATGAAACCAATCTTCGTTTCCAATCTTTTATCCTACTATATATAAGTCTCTCTTGTTGTATAGTCATGTCCGGTTTGGATTTCAATTTCATTGGTTTTCTCTTACTAACACAGTTGAGTTGTAAGCAGTAGCCTACTGCCACTAACTCGTAACCTATGTATGTATATACAGTGTCATCATTGTACATTAGAAGCTGTCTATTGTAAACCTTTTTAGCTAATGGATTTTGAGAATACAAAGCTCTGCATGCATGCTCCTATTTAATACAAGGGCTAATTTTCTAACAACTTATATCTCATAACAAAACGACGTATATAAGCAAAGAAAATATAGTAGCTACTTGTTTGCCATTATGGAACCCGATAGTGTCAAGTATAAAAAGTCAGACCATATGTCAAAGTCAAAAGGCAAAGTTGTAACCCAAGCCCAAAATAATACAAATCTGCTACGCTTTTTGTAAACATTAGAAAAATTCTCGAATTCAAAATCACAAAGTCAGCAGAAATTGTCAAGCGTGAAACGTAATATAAATAAGATTCTTCATTGTCAAGAAGTGTGAAGAAACTAGGTCTTAATGTATTGATTCTTGGTATTATTTACAACATCGAGTCCTTTCTTGTCTATCACTCAACAAATTATATTTATATTTTGCTAATGTACGTAGTTCAGTTCGCAATCTCTTGATGACGTTTTTTATTTTCTGATACAAATATAATAGTTATACTTGCTTCAAGACTTACGAAACTTTATTTAGGTACATATATTATGTTTCACATTTGTTCAATAACAAACTCTCTCAGAAGTCGTGACTCTGTTAATCTTGTTATTATTTATCTGATATTACATGTAATTGATCTGTGTGAGACTTTAGTGTGGAAATAAACAATCAATTACATAATAGCTTTAAAATTACATAACCTTTGAATTGTAGTTTGTGAATCACAATAAAACTAGTGGAAAAACTAAACAGTTAAAATGAAACCTATAAGAACACATTATAGACTAAAGTATAACAACTGTAATGAAGCCCTATAATATTTCTGAAAAGGATGTCATTGCAAGTAGCTTTGCAAATAATGTGCAAAATTGATTAATGATGGTGCTCTCTATGGTCTCTTTTGTACTCATTATCTGTGGCAAATCACTACAATATAAAATTAGACAATAAGTTTCTTATGACGTAAACACATAGATTGAATCACTATAATATCATTTGATTACATATGTGTGAATTTCTTTCTCCGACTCTACTATCATTCATTACTATGCATTTGTTTGGATTTTTTTCTCTCTTCTTACTAGATTGAGTTGTTGCAAATTGAACTTGTTGAACTGTATTATTTGCTGCATTATATAGATTAGTTTTTTTGAGACATTTTCAATTTTGTTGTTATAAGAATTCTTTACAGTCTTGTCATTTGCTTCAGTAAAATCATAAAGCGTAAAAAAGAGAGTAAGTCTGGAAAATCAACTAAAAGAATCTTAAAGTGCCCCATAAGCTGAAGAAAATTTATTGACTCTTTTCATATTGTATTTTCATAGCCTAAATGTCAAAGTGCAATCGTGTAAATCAAGTGTAAGAAGCCAACAAGCAAACTTGAAACTATTACATAAAATGCTGTAAGCAGAAATAAAGTTTGCTATATTCAACTAGGATTAGTCTGAGATTTCTATTGAACTATTACATACTAATATAGCCTTCACAACAGTGTACCAGAGTAAAGATTACTTTTTATGAAAAGTAATAAAGACTACAAGTGGAACATTAGAATAATGTGTATCACATTTGCCTACTGTGGTGCGAATTCGGATTTGACCATACAATTCTCATTCTGAACTCGAAATCGACACTCAAACATAAACAGTTGTACTACACCCGAAAATATGAAAGATGAGATGAAATGATGGGATTTTTGTGGTAAGGGTTGTAACCACCTGGACATAACGCCAAACAAAATTTCTCAAGAGAAGAGAAGTATAGTAAAGAGAAAGATGAGAGAGATGAGGGATTGAGAGATATTGTTGCTGGATTACTGGTTTATAATGATTTTAATAATACTATGCAATGCATGGCAAGTCAACTGGCAGACAGAGGAGAGCAGTTATAAATATATACACACGAAATTTTTTTATACTGCATCTCTGTAATAATGTACACATTCTCTCATTATTTTTTTTCGTTTTCCTCATTTTCAAGTTTGTATGTGCAAGTTAAATGAAATACAACTTTGCTGGTGCTGGTCTTCTCTCAAGACAGAATGAAGAAGAGAGAGAGAGAGGTGCCGATTCAGAAGAAACAAATTAGTTGCTTCCTTTTTCTTTAACGAAGATATATATGCATGTGGGTGTATTATTCTTCAAAACTCAAGACGATTAAATAGTAAATACAAAACTACTTCTTGTTATACTCTAAAGATGGAATAACAAAATGAATTATTTGATATACTATATACATATCGTATATATATGTGTGCACTATACCTTAAATGAACGAGTAAAAATACCTTCGCTTTAGCTTATGCAACTATATACTAATTGAAGTTCACGTACCATAGAGTAAGGACTAGATATATAGTAAAGTTGTTCCTGGCACTTAAGCAAAAACCTCTTCTCCAAAAAACTATATAATTCTTATTATTATTACAATATACATTTTAGCAAGGTAGCAAAGCAAAGCAACATCATTAAGAAAATGCCTCAGTTCCTTGCATTTCTCTACTTTCTTTCATGCTATATATATATATTACTCTTGCTCACTCTCTATACAATAAATAATAATTTCGACAAATCAAGACATCAACAAAATACAGTTGCAAAACATCTCATGTTTGTACATACGCTCCGAATTTCTAACTTTTATCAATCATTTTTGTTAATATACCTTAGTAGTTGTTGGCATTATGATGAAAATTAAGTACTAAAATGTTGATGTTTCACAGTGCCCCAATTGCCTCTTTGACTGGTAAAAATTTTCTAAATATTTTCTAAATTATTACATTACACAATTTCACGTCAATGTCTAATATTTATTTGACAAGAAACAGAAAAAGCTTTTATATGATAAATTGGACGTGTAGCAAACTGGCTCACATTTTTGTAACTTGTTCTCCTCTGAGGATGTACGATTTTTTTCCAAAACTTCTTTTTCTTTTGATACGCATCATGAGTAAAATGTAGAGTATAAAACTTTTGACTGCTCCCTGCCACTATGTAGCATGCGATAAGTCTCATAAAGAAAGAACTTTTTTCATTTTGTATAACACACATATTAACTATTTTTATTTGGTCGCTTACATTATGTACATCTGCCTGTCTGTCTTTAACTACAGAAGAACCATTTGGTATCATATTATAAAGTCTGAATGCTCTTTTACTTTCGTTTAAGAATAGAGATCTTAGTAAAAGGCAACTCCTAACTATTTAGAAAGACTACTTAGGACTTATGGACTAATTTAAGAATCTTCTTTTAAATGTATCAATTTCACTTATACAATGCCACTGTGCAAACAAACTTCTAACTATAGCAATTGAATACAATACGGAAACTAGCAAAAGGGTCATTAGAAGGTATTCATTTGTATACTATATACATTCATAAATGTATATAGCATGTGAAAAGGTAAGAAGAGTCTAATTCTCTCTGTTACATATTATTTACATGAGACGCTACTTGTGATACAGAAAAAAAACTAAACAGTAGTAAAATAGTAAAACTTATCGTTGTGGGGAATGTGTAGGGAGAGAGAACAATAAGGTTTTTTAGAGCTTTATAACTTGAGCTTATTGTATCATATTATGTGTGTGATGATGATAACAAATTGAAACAATCTGGCCAAAGAGCTCCAGTTGAGAAATATATATATTTATAAATATACATAATATATCTTCTCTCTTCTTTCTCTCACTATAATTTTATGTCTGAACACGTCTTGTAGTTAGGGTGTCTCTCTCTCACTATTGCTACTATATATATCAAATGTATAAGCTCCACTATAAATACAACACACAAGCATAAATTTCCAATCTATTGTATTTATAATATACCATCTCTCTCTAAAACTCTAATAATCTATATACACAACAACATTTGGAATATTACCTCGGACTATGAACTTCTCTATATTTCCAATAAGTTCAATAAAGTGCATCTGCAACCAGAGAAAACCAACTGCTACTTATTATAATAAAACGCACATCTCACTTCTCTCTCATCTCAATACACAACACATACATGTGTAATAATAATAAATAGCCGCCGCTACATATTTTTTTCTCTCTCTCCAGACTTTTTTTGCGTAATGTATGCATTACACATTGTTCAATTATATACTACGTGTACAATATACAATTCTTAATTTGTATATAACAATTGCCACCGTCCTTCTTCTTTTTCTATTATGATGAAAATATATGAAAATTACAAATGAAGATAAACACATCTATATATTGAAAATCAAATGTATATATGCCCTCATTGTCAAGTCAAGTCAAGAAGCCATAGCTATATATGAATACGAGTGAGTATGATATTTTGTATGATCTATGAAAAAGTATGTGCAACATTTAAATTAATGCTATTAACACATAATAAGAGTGATACTAAAAAATAAGTATATAAAATTCACACGAAATAATAAAATGAGACACCATTAATGTCAAAAACCTATGTTAAATAGTCACGGAATGAAATTTGGCTACGACACCACCAAATGTAATAGAGGATCACAACTCTTCTGATAATGGGAGTTGTTATTATATATGTATATATAATACATGCTAAATGACATGCATTAGGTAAACGAACGTGTTTCATACAAACGATGGCAAAAAATGAATGAATTCAACGAATGAAGAAAACCATAAAAAACTTGTTACATAATAACGAATTAAAATTTCATGTCAATATAAAAAACTATATATACTTACCTTTAGTAGTAAAGTTGAGAATTAAATGTAAAACTAATGTCCACATACAACCAATTTTTCTTCTCATCATGATTATCCAGTATCTGTGCCACTGCTAGAAGGAAGTGTTTTTACACACTCCTCCGCAATTTGAAATACACTAATTACAATAGAAATGTGAAACGAGGACGTAAACACTTTAATTTCTCTCTTTTTCTTTATATAACTTTAAACTATTTCAAACTTATCAAATGTCACTTTGTAGCCTCATCATCTTCACAGTTGGTTCTTGTAGCAAATTATTTTTTATTTTTAAGTTACTTCATATTGTTGTTGAGACTCTCTTTCTCTCTCTTTTTGCGTGTTATTTTTTTAATATTATTGTTGTTTTCAATGAATGAAAAACAAGAGAGTCAAGATCTGAAGAAGACATAGCTTCTGCTGATTTTATTATTATTACTAACCATCAAAGAAAAGAGAAGGAATCATGATGATGATATGAATCCATTTCTCTGTTACCACATGCAGTGGTCTACTGGTCAGTTAAAGAGTTTTGTGGTTTGGTTTGGAAGGAGAGAGAGAGAATAATGTTAAGAAACTCTGTGCAAAGGTGTAAACTGCTCAGTTTGTATGGATAGAAGAGAGAGGTAATAATAATAACAATACATAAGAAATGGATGAGTTATATAAGAAAAGGAAAGAGAGATCTTCTGATCTCTTCTTCGTTCTTCCTCTCTCTCTCTCTCTTGAGTCTTGATCTTATGACCGTAAGTACTATAGTACTTGCGTTTTGTTGTACACTGCAATTATAATGTGGTGGTATTATGATTATGTATTATACAACTAGTTACACTACACAGTAGAGATGAGAAGAGTCTTATAATAATACTACTACTACAATGAATGTTACTTTAGTGGTGGCAAGTAATTGAGGGTATAGAGTTTGAGTAGTATGGGTCTCACTTTTAGAGTCATTAGACCAAAGAAGAGCGGAAAAGTTTCTTCGGTTGACCAGCAAAGGGTCATAAACCGGTCAGTGTAGACTATAGATGAGGCAACTTGACCCTTAAGAAAACTAATTGCTTTTTCTCTTGTTGTCTTTCCTTCTTCCGGTCACAAATAAGTTGACAAAGTATAAATTCTCACTTGACCAAGATGCTATCGACGTATATCCACGTGCCTTGGCTTAAAAAACCCTTTACTAGAAAAAGAGTTAGAGCCACAGAGAGAAGTTGTCTATGCTAAACTCTATATGGCTAGAGAGAAACTGCACATGGAACATGTGAAAGGCTTAAAATTGAGTCTCTCTTCTCTAGCACTTTAGTTAGCGTTGCGCAAAAATATAACACACACATGTCTGTCTATCTATTCCAGTAGCAAAAGTATTAGTATGTACACCTTTCCATTAGCTTAATTCCTCTGTGTGTGTTTTAATGCACAACTTGAATATAGTTTTCTCCTTCATTGAAAACTGCACCACTTCACCCCACACAATCTATACTAAAGGACTAAACGTGAGTGAGAGAGACTGTGACAATTGTATCTCTCTCTTATAGTTGATAAGTCTCTCTTCCTCTTCCTTATTAATAACTTTGAGCTCAAAAATTCCATGCTTATCAGTCTTTCTCAGTCACTATACAACTTTTATATGTTTGCTCATAAAAAGTTTAGTCCAAATGTAAAATCCATAAAATTTGAGAAAGAAATATCTGAGACGTTATACAGCGTGGGACTGAGAGTATCGACGACAATTCTGGAGGCATTGCCTACAATTTATAGACCCTTACTACATCAAAGTTTAGGTTGCAGTACTCCCCTCTCTCTCTCTGTTTTCACCTTTGTACTTTTAACACTTAACTCATGAACCTGTCTTGAAAGGATTAGAGCTATGTCGTTTATGTTTTTTGAAGAGTATTGCATATAACTATAAAATATAAAACCAAAAGTCATCTTATGTGTCCACTATATGTCTTTTCCGGCTTAACCTCTACAAATTTATTATGGTGAACAGTTGTTTTTACAAGACAGACTATCAAGTAGTGATTTTTTCAATCACATGTCGACTCTCTTAAACTACAAATGTGTAAGTTCTAAAATGATACTTACTACATTATATGTAGGAATGACAAGGGGTAATATCATGGAAGAGTTATAAACTACTATATACTTGTATGTATAGCTAATGGTTATGATATACATTTTTCAAATTTAATTTGTACAATACCATTTCAAAAAGAATATAATAATCTTATCTCTATTTAGTTGTTTCTTTACAAGCTATTGACAATGAAAAAAGACTTGACTTGATGTTAAAGAGACTACGTTGTAAGTACTTAAAAGATCTTAATTTAGACATGTGGAAGAGAGATAACAGCAGATAAAAATATTTGAAGGAAATTATTTTAAAGCTACACATAGTACACTGTATATATAATCCATAAAATAAGTTTATGACAGTTGAAAATTCAAAGTAAGCTACAGTAGTATAGTTCGTCAATGTTTAGTAGCAAATAGCAAAAGAGAATATTTAATACTGAGTAGTGCCGTACCTTATATGTTGTTGTAGACAATTATTTACATCATTTATAAAAATTCTCAATATCTTAAGAGATGATCATGCTGTGATTCCAACGTATATGTATAGCACATGAATGTTCATCAAAATATTGTATATATAGTATCATAGAGTATCATTAGTATCTATAATTGAGACGTGTGTTTAGCCCTGAACTATACATAGAAGAAGGGAAAAGGAAAAAAAATAATGGATAAAATTTGAGTTAAACCAGCGTAAAGTGCATGTTCACTTTACCATAAAGAATGCTACCGTTCAAGTTTACTCACATTCACGTTCACAATAAGAATCAGATCATTTCTAGATGTATAAATTTTATGTGTTTTTATGTACAGTGATATGCTTCAGTCGTAGTATTTGGAAAGACTTGCTTGACATATGGAGTAAAATAAATAGAATTAACTTAGTTTATCTATTCATATACACGTCTTGCATATAATCTCACCTTGAGACAAAAAAGAATAAACATAACTATTTTTCTTAAATTCTTTTTTTCAAAGTATATCAACACTGTCGAGTTTTAATAAAAAACATTAGCTTTTTATTGACCTGTCATATAGATCTAATATAAATCATAAATTTAAAAGTTCTACTATACTTTATAGCAGTAGTATAAGTTTACCTTTGACGAAATCCATTTTTTTCAAATACTAACGATGAATATGATGCATCAAGTACGTACTTAAATTATTATTTCAAATGACAAGTGCTAAAGAGAGAGAAAAATCAAACAAGAAATGTTATTTCAAATAATATTTACTTAAACTACATTTACACTATAGCTTTAAAAATCTTTTTCTTTCTCCAGTTTCCTATCCAGAAATCTCCAGATACATAAACCTACGCTACGTCTACAACTACAAGGCTGGGAGAGCTTCTTATTTTGCAAGAAGATTTTCACACAAGATAGACAATTAAAAATGAAAAACTGTTTATCTAACTTACTACAGTCCAATAAGCAAAATCTAACGGTGACGAAAGTTTTTCTGACGCGCTTATGAATATTTACTAAGTTTTATAAAATGAAAGAGCTTGAATTATCACAACATATAGGAAGATTTATATTCAACTTGATCTATAAACAAATAATAACAGTTAGTTAGTTGGTTTGGTTCATGTTCAGGATATCAATCAAAGACTTTTAAAAGGGTGATTATTACGCTTCTAAATCCTTTACCACAAATTTGGAAAGTAACACACACATGCAAGTAAGTAAGTAAGAAACTCACAAATCTTAAAAGATAGAAAGTGATGCAGAAGCATATATTACATAGGATGTATTAGTGTGTGGCTCAAATAAAAAAGACTATATCTATATATATAATCTATGCATAACCAATAATGCATCATCTATCGGGTATATAATCTGTGTTGTACACATTTTAACTTTTAAAAGCAAAGTGAAAGTCATTAGAAAAAATTACTCTAATTCTCTTGCTCCTGTTCCTCTTGTTGATGAATGATGTATAGTCTTATTGTACTTAGTTCAACTAGAGAGTACCACCCAACATCATTCATTGCAATGAGATTGGCTTTGCTGAACAGAAAGATCTTGCAACAGATTTCATGATGATGATTGGTGACTTTAATACAATATATATGTAGTACATGTTTAACTGACTAGTCTTCATCTTGTGAAGCCTAGTCTCTCTCATTATATGTGTATATATTTTTAGAGGAAATGAAGAAAGAGAAAATGTGTTTTTTTTTCTTCTTCTTCTTCTTCATTCTTAAATTGAATCTTGAACCATTTTATTTGTCGAAGACTCTAGACACTCTATACTCATATAAGTTGATATGATGACCAAAGAAAAGAAGCGTTCTCCAAGTGTGAATTTTTGCAAGCTTTCTTACCACACTGCCCTTGTTTTTTCTCTTCTCTTCATATATGAACAATTTATTTAAGACATAAGGCAGTTGAAGAACTAATATACTGGCTCCTGGTCGCTCAACCGAAATCAAAGTGTTACTTTACTATATATATACTATATATACACAATAAGTTGGGCTATTTCATATAATATGATACCTCTACATTTTTTAGTATTTGTACTTAGTTACTTCAACTAAAAAGGTTCATAGCTCCATGACATTAAGTTTAAGGTTAAACAACAAGAAAGAAGTTAGAAATTTTTCTGGTCTCTCTTTCTGAAGAAGATTTTTTCTCCTCCAATTGAGTATTATCTTTATCATAATTGAGATTATTTTTCTTGTAGAGAGTTGTAGTTGTTGTTGTGATCTTGGAATCACTTTTTCTGGATATACCCACATGAAGTTTATAATTGGTGTAGATATACTTATACTACTACTTTGAGCCACAAGTTCATCATCATCTTGGTTTATGAAAATAATAAAAGTTCCAAGTGAAAAATACAACTTCTTATCTACTTCTAAAACTATGTATATAATCAACTAAAGAAGATATTTGTATAGAGACACACACACACAGAGAGAGAGAGAGAGCAATAGTATCATCAATTGAATGCCTAACACTACTCTATGGAAGTTTCTCAGGTAATGCATCAAATAATATTAAACCCGTTAAATCTTTCTCTTTCTTTCTGATTGTTTTGCTGGTAATTTAAAAAAATAGAGAGGCTAAGTAAATAAATATTTTTTATGCAAAATAGCAACTGCATCATCTTCTTCACAATCTTCCTGCGTCGGACTTGTAGTTTTTAGTTCGGTGTTCTAGTAAAGTTATATATATATATATATATGAGAGGTGTTTAGGAAGATGGTTTTCATTTTATAGCAGTTAACATAACTGCATTTATATATTTATTTCCTGTATACTCTTGCATAATATTATATACTACTTACTATGAATACTTAATACTAGTTCTAGTTTACATTTCAACTATTTTTATATAGTCACTGTGCCGAGAAGGATCTATGTGTACATATAATCTCATTATAATATTAGCATATTACTTGCTCTTCCACATATATATAAAGTACTACTCTTTCTCGGCTCCATGTAGTATATATCTAAAACACAAGTTTTAATCAACATCATTATCATCACTTGTAATTGAGTTATTCAAAAATTACGCTAATGCTATATATTAATGTAAGTATAGTTAAAAACAAGTGGTATATGCTGCATATATACGAAGCGGCAATGAGTGCCTAACATTTATTATTAATTAGCTTCCACTAATTTTTTACGTAATGGATTCCTAGTTTGAGGAAATAACAAACTATTCTGAGTAAAAGTTATTCTCAGATTTTTTTCTTCTTTCTTCAACTTTTTTCTACAATAATAGCTTCTCTCAGATCTACATACTTACGTACTCAATATGCAAATATATATATAAACAGGCAGACAAGATCGAGTAACTTGCTAATGAAATTATAAAATTTTCCACTATCAGTAGTAGCATGAAAGGGGGAGTGTGTGACGAACAAGTTTGGGAAATTCATCATGGCTATTTTATATACTGAGATTTACTTTCCTTTTTGTATTTTCAATTAACTCTTTGTATGCTCTCATCTTCATCAATGTCTGGAAACTTTGAGAGATTTTCCATGTTTTACAACTTTCAACTAGACATTATGCAAAGTCAAATACTATAAACTTGAAACAACAAAAAGCCTTGCTTCCACAAAAATGATGTTTAAACTTTTGGTCCCAAATGCCTAATCTTCATATATGTATATCTATGCAATAGGAGTAGTCCTCTGTGCTTGATAATCTATCTTTGTAGTCATAGCTCGTATGTATGTAGATATGCGTAGGATTAAATTAAGTACTAATGATAATTTCTTTTTAAAAATAGTTTCGAGGTGTTGTTCGCCAATCTAAATTTAGAAATGTGTACGGTCAAGCAGCAAGGAAAGAAATGTGTTATGACAATATTAAAATAACACGCAATGCCCATGATTGTAATTTTTGTGCTGTGAATCCTAAATTCTTGGCTGTTGTCACAGAAGTTGCTGGTGGAGGAGCATTTCAAGTGATACCATTAGAAAATGTAAAGTTGTCTCTCAGAGTTGAACCAAGGTGCCACTATAATAATGAATATATTTTTTAACTCTCTAGGTTGGAAGAGTTGAGCATTACACTGGATTCAAAGTCACAGGTCATCAAGGTCCAGTACTAGATATAAAATTTAATCCATTCGATGACAACATAATAGCTTCAGCATCAGATGACACTACAATAAAAATATGGCAAATTCCCGACGGTGGCCTACATACAAATACTATAACAGAATGCTTAATCGACCTGAAAAATCAACATACACGTCGAGTTGGTTTTATAGAATATCATCCTTGTGCTTCAGATATTTTGGCTAGTGCTGGATTTGATCATCTTGTAATTTCTTTTTCATTTCATGATATATTTATATATGATGTATATTCTTTACTTACATTTTTTTAATGATAGGTTGTTATCTGGCATGTTAGTAAGGCAGAAGCTGTCAATGTAATCAACTGTCACTCTAATATTGTTTACAGTCTGTCATTCAATTGTGATGGTTCTAAGCTTGCAACTACATGTAAAGATAAAATTCTCAGAATTATTGATCCTCGAACTGGTCGAGTCATTAGTGTGAGTATAGAGAAATTTCCCTTTTTCTAAAAGTTGCAAATAATATCAGACTATAATACTCAATTTTATATATATAGGAAGGACAATGTCATAGTGGAGCAAAAGCATGTAAAGTTGTCTACTTAGGTGACAGTGGTAAAGTACTTACAACAGGCTTTGGTCGCTATTCTGATCGTCAACTTGCAATATGGAATGAAGGAGATTTAACAAAACCTTTAGTTTTAGATTTGATTGACTCTTCACCAGGAGTTTTATTTCCATATTATGATCATGATACAAAGTTATTATACTTGGCTGGAAAAGGTGATGGGAATATTAGATACTATGAAATAGTTGATCATCCACCATGGGCTTACTACCTCAATCAATTTCTTTCTGGCTACCCACAAGTACAATAATAATATTTTTTTTCTTCACTTTTTGCTATATTAGTATATGTATATAGTGAGTGATACATGTGCTAAAAATATATCCTTCTTTTATTAATATATTAGAGAGGATTTGGTGTAATGCCAAAAAGAGGATGTGATACGTCCAAATGTGAAGTTGCTAGATTGTACAAACTAAATGCACTAAAGGGACAAGTTGAGCCTATATGGTTCCAAGTTCCAAGAAAGGTAAAATGGGAAAAAGATATGATGATGCCGAATTTTGTTTCCAAGAAAAATGTACATGTTTTCTTTTATTGTTTAGAGCAAGCAATTCCAAAGTGATATTTATCCAGAGTCTGCAGGTCCAATTCCAGCGATATCTGCTGATGACTGGTTAAATGGACATAACCACCCACCACTTCTTATAACATTGCAAAAAGGTTCGTGACTTGTAACTTTCTTTATTTATACATGTACGGAACGTATGTACTAGTAGAACCGGAAGTCGGATTCATTTTATCTAAATTGTTATGTCGGCAATGAATAATAATACCTATACTGTATATATATAGTTTACTTATGCCTCATATTTTTTTCTGTATATTTTTCTCTTAAAAAGATAAAGAAATAAAACGACCATCAGAAGCTAAACTGCCCACAACCACGAATACTAATAATATTCCTAGTCTGGTGACTGGTACAAATAATAATTCGACACACTCATTTCAGAAAAAGGTACAAGAACTACCAGAACAAGTTAGTGCTGATCAAATTAAACTGGTATACATATACAGTATATAGTTATACTAATTCTACTATTTTCTCTTCTATATTAATTTAATATATTGTTCCAATATCTATAGGGTGAAAATACTACAGAAAATAAAGACAACAGAAGAGTAACAGAGAATGACAAAAAATTTTTGGAGAAAGAAGATGAGTATGAACTGGTGATGATTCATAGTGATAATAGTGTTGCATACACAACTGATAACTCAAATATCAATAATAATAATAATAGTAATGATAAACATGGGACTTCCTCAACTTCACCATTATCATGTAGATCAGCATCCTCAAAAATTTTAGAATTAATCCATCTTTTAAGAAGGGAAGCCAGTAAATATGAAATGGTTAGTATATACTTGATCTATATACATGTATGTACATTTTTGGCTAAAATAATCTATACTAAATAATATTTTAAGGATAACAACATAAAGAATCATCTAACTGATTGCAAAGATAGACGTCCTAAACTTAAGCTGAGTCATTCACAGAAAAATAGCATTATTCCTTCAACAGTAGTATCTCAACAATCTGAGTCAGGAACACAATTATATACAAATGGTTCATCTTCAGTAGAAGCAATAAAAACATCATCACCACTAGCAAGAAGTACTACAAGGGATTTTAAATTTACTAAAGACAATAAAGAGATTGAGAACTTGGGCAATAGCTTGCAGACAATTGATGACGTAAGTCTATTTTATTATTAAATAATTCATTAATATAACTACTGAGTTTTCATTCGCTTAATTAATTCTACAGTTTCGAAGAGCCTATCTACAAAAATGTATTGAGGTGGAAAGACTACAGTTAATGATAGCCGTGAGAGAAATTAGAATTGAAGAGTTGGAAGTTTGTGTGGAACTTTTGTCAAGAGGAAATCCTTCAGGCAACAGTTTTAGTAGTTCTGTCGTTCATTCTGAGCCACATTTAGAAAGTTGTTTTCAAAAGACTATGTAACCACATTTGTTAAAATGTTGAGCCGTAGTTGTAAAATCAGTCTTATGATGTAATAAATAGAAATATTCAATACAATTATATACCTGTTTTGTGTTGTTATAGATTCCATGATCTTTCTTATAGTGCATTGCATAATTTATGAGACGTATTATATAGCAATGAAATAACATATGAACACTAAAAACTAAGGTCTTTTCTGTATAAATTAGGGAATGAGCTGGAATCACGTACATAATCCAAGGTCTTCAAAAGTTATGACAATAGTGTCCTTCTCTAGTGACAAATTAGCTCAGCGTGAAATGTCTCCATATAGGAAGTCCATAAAATATAATTATTATATAAGCATGTAGACAATATACCTAGACTATTTATATATCTTGTGATTTGTAGTGAAGCTATAAATGTACAAAGTGTCACTTCATATAAAGATGAGTGTATCACTACAAAACTAATTAACTTCAAACGACTAATTAATTATCTCAGTGTATTACATTAGCTACATTACTACAAAGGACTACATACTATTATTATATCCAAATATATGCAAAAAAATTAATGCAGAAAGAGAGAGAGCAATAAAAGGCAACAACCAAGTCAATATATAATAAACGTCGATATAAACCAATTTGCAAAATAAATCAAACTTGTCTTCCAATGTCAAGAAGTAGACGACAATTAACATGTGTCTCTTATTTTCAATCATTTTGCACAAAAATCTACAAAGCAGTATAATATATATTTATATTTAGATAAACTCTACAATTACTACTACACTCTCTAAACATCAACAACACCAATAATAATAATAAGTAAAACTACTAAAATCCCACAAAGCTAGAAATACTGTTTCTACACAGAGAAAGGCTTCTACAATTTTATAACTACAATTCATTTTATTCATACTTGTTGTGGTGTGTTACATGACTGTCCTTTTGAAAAAAACTATTTTAAAAAATTCTTTCATTAGGACAGACAATATGTAAAAATTAATACTAACCAATTACCATCAATACATCATGCAATTATTTTTAATGTGTTACCATCAAAAAATATGGAATTATTATTGTTACACAAATTAACTACAACGAGAATAATAATAATAATTATAGCATCTAAATAGCAAAGTGTGTATTAATACTACAAATTTCATAAACTACATATAAGTAGTATATAGTAACGCAAAAAGAATAGCATCATTCTCCAAATCAATACAAAAAAATTTTTTTGGTGAAGGTTCAAAATGTATTTACTACAAGAACTAATTGTACAGATTGAGGTGAGTGTAATATAATAAAAAGTGAGATTGCATTCTTAATACTGATTTGGAAGAGGCAGTTGTTATTACTTATTATATATATATATATGTAATAATAGTATCATCTACCAACTACAACAACACTACAATAATGCCTACAACAAGAGTTACAAAGTTGACAAAACTTTATAATACTTGCATCCATTATTTTCTACTTTTACAACATATTTCTACTTATAGCTTTTTCTATATAGTAGTATATATAGTAATTTAGTTTAAATAGCCAAACACAAAACTACTATTACATTATTATTATTATTTCATGATGACCAACAAATTGCGAGACATTCACAGGAAATATATAGTTGTAATTTTTTTTGCATATTTTATTGTGCTAAGGTTGTCTCACCATAATCATTTTTTTCTACTTTTTTTTTAAAGTTATTAATATTTTATATAGTGTTGCTTTTTCTTTTGCTGCCAACAACATTCTTATTGGTAGTCGTATTTTTTTAAGTCAGACTAAAGAGGTAGTATATATATAAATGTCAGTATTATACAAAGCAGATCAATCGTTCTACTGTTATTATTATTATAATTACTTAAATGTTACTACACAACAATACATAGTGTATAATACCATACCATCATCATCATCACTCATAATCAGATGATTAGTATTAACTAAATCAATAACTACAATTACAAAGTTTACTACTTCTCTACTGTACTAGATTACTTAAAATATATAACATTAAAATAGTGCTTTACTTACCATCATCAAGTAAAATAATACTATATGTAAATGTTTCTCTTTTACAAGCAATTCAGATGGTGACATGCTTGTTGATCAAAATTTCATTTTTATAGCTGGACACACAACAAAAACTGTTTTACAAAACTGACACAGATTTTTGTGATAATAATAATAATAATATACACAACAACAATGAGTGAAACGAACAAAGAAAAAGTGCATTTTGCTTTAGCGTCAGCTACGAATCAGAGAGTTTTTAGTCGCAAGATTTAGTCACTAAAGACAAAGAAAAAGACAGAGAGAAACACTATTTGGCGAAATTGAATTTTGATAAGAGATTATTAATTACTAAATAAATATTGTTTTTTTTGATAATAATAAAGTGTAACCCAAAAAGAGACCACATATATAAATGTGTGTTTGTGTATTGTGTACTGTAATTAGGCAGATAATAATAATAATAATAATAGTAAATACAACTACAAGATATAATTACTAATTATTGTTTTTTTACTACTGCACTATATATATATAAAGTACATTCAAGATATTATAATAATAATACATTCTACAAGTAAACTACAATTTGTCTACGTCAAACTACAACTACGCTTTTGCTCTCACAATTATAATATAGATATATTTACATACATTGAATGAACCATATAATGTCGTGTGTTGTAAAGAGATTAAAAATCAACTAAAAGCTAAAGGTACAGATGTTGATTATTATTTAAGTAAATTAATTTTAGTAATATTATGTTACCTGATAACTTGCTTTGCTGTCACATAGTAATTTTTCAATTTTCTCTCTGTGTGAGTCCTATGAGCTGTCCTTTTTTTAATATTTTGCATAGATATTCAATTATATACTCAAATTATTTAATTTTTTTATTGTGTATTTAATGTGGAATTAAAATCTTTTCATGTTATTGTTGTGTACGGAGATTAAAATTAGTGTGTATTGCTGAATTTCTTTTTAACTAAAGAATAAACAGACATACATTATGTGCATAGTTTTTTTTATAGAATTATTCCATCTCATTTTGTTCAAAAAAGAAATGATTCACTCGAACGTTAACTGTAGCGATATATATTGTAGTATTATTACTCATTGTATTATTTTTATATGTATTTTTAGAAATCATTTACATCAGACATCATTGTATACAGTTCTCTCATTGGAACTCTTTTTGTTTGCTTAACTATAATAATATATCTATTTATATATATGTAAAATCCGTATCTTACACTAATTAACAAATAATAGGTTTGAGTTGTACACAACATGCGCACATGTACAATAAATATATTATAATAACAATTGTTCACGTTGATATATTTAATAAATATTCACTTTATTGTAGCAGTCAAGTCATAGGTTGATATCTTATTGCTGTTGTTTTTGTTGGTAATGTCATGATGCATGTTCTCTGTTGGAGTTTTATTTTGTTTATATATGAAACAAAAATAAAAACACAAAAAAAGTTTTTCTATACTTGAATTCCCAAATGGGAAATTGGTTAAAGTACATCTACATAAAAATAGGATTGAAGACAATTTTTTGCTTTTCTGTTGATCATTCTTTATAAATAGTACCTTGTCTATTACTTGATAATTATGACATTTATTACTTTTTTTCATCATCATTATCTTGCATTCAGTGTCATATTCGTTGTTGGATTATTAAAAATTATAGATATCTAAATATATGTAGTTATATATTTGGAAACCAAGTTATTTATACATCAATACAGTGATGTAATAACGTCACTGTTTTCAATATTTTAATATGTTTATAGAAGAGACAGGAGCTTCTAAGTCAAAAAAGGAAGTCAATGGTTTCTCTTTATATGTTGTGTATATAACGGAAGTATATTGCTAATTGATTTTTATTTATATATAACAAGAGTGTTACTCTTAGATTTTTTGAATTTGATAATTAAATCACAAATATAATTCTTCTAAAATCTTTTAATAAAAAGAATAATTTGATTGACCACTGATTGGCTGTGAATTTCATCGAATATTGCTAAATATTAATAGAAATTCAACATAATCTCTATTAATTTTATGACACTTAATTATTATGATAAATCTAGTACTGCAGTGTTTGTTTTTATTTGAAGAGGAGTTACTTATATAGAGCTATCACTATATATGTATTCCGTATGAAATTTTATAATTATTATGAGCCTTCGTGTAATTGTATTTATTAGTAGGCCATTTTTTCATTTCATGGAAAATACTACTATTTATATACGCAGATAACTGTGATAATTTCCAATCGCTCCATAATATCAGCTAGCACCCATTTAACATTATATAGTTCCACTATCTGACTTTCACCATATTAACGATTGTGATGATGATTACAATACAAAAAAAAGTTCACTCAGAAGAATGGTGATCTAATAAATAATATTTTAAATGTAATGTAAAATAACGTCACTCAAATGCATCATCATAATTTTCTCTCGATTTCCTGAATTTTCTTTTACTTGCTTATTTTCAAAGTGAAAGTTTTTTTGTGAATTTGTTTCCTACTACGCACATCTTCCTATTCTTAGTATAGTGTACTTAACTGATACTTTTTTATTGTGTTTTGTCAGTTTAAGAATGCATTAAGTGTGTACTTTACAATAAAGCACAATATTGTGTTTGTAAAATTTTGCCTTCATTTTAAAACAGTGTTGTCCACTAATGACATGGTCTCAAGATTGTATTTTTGTAACTTACACTTGTTTTTATGTAAGAAATCACTTACAAGTTGTCAGTATGGTATAAAAAACGGTTGAGAGATGAGCGCATTTGAAATGCTATATACCTTGATCTCAAACTATTTTGATATCTTTATGTATTAGGTATTCTACGGCTTATAAAAATGGACCTTTCTGAAAAATAATTTATTTCTCAGTGTAATCAACAGTTACAATGAGCAAACTTGATACATATTTTAAGTAACTAATAACACATAACATACTC
>VCNE01012159.1:0-10752 GCA_009869805.1 Oncopodura yosiiana
ACAAAATGATTCTTGAACATTTATCAATATTTGGTCAAAAAATCTCGAATGCGTTTGGCTGCGGACTCGAGATATCAATGAAAATGTGAATTAATATTTTTTCTCCTATCTCTAAGCTGGGATATTGTCAGACCTGAACGTCGTGTAGTTTTTATTTTGCTTTTTTCGCAGCTATTCGTGCAAAATTCATGCGACAGCGAATCCGAGTTTTGAGAAAATTTAGTCTCATATGTATATAGCTAGAATAGCGTCTACTGACACAATTACGGGATTATTGTGTCACATTAGTATTGCATGTAGACTGATTGATGCAAAAAATGTTATTTTCTCATAGTGTTTTCACTTACCTTCTACAATGAAGTTTTCACCTAAGATGACTTTTCTCTAAAACTAAAACTTTTATGATATAGCTTCTTGCTCCATACACTATTTGTCTTTTGTCACTAAATATTGTTTAAAACTGTGCATAAATCTAAGAAAATAAAAATATATAGTTTTTCCTTATGTCTCAACTCACTCACAAAAACTAAAACTGTAAAACTTTCACTCGTAAATTTTTATATACATATATGGTCAACTGTTCCAATGTTAAGCGTTTTATTTAGTGAATTGTTTGGCTTTTTAATAGATCACTGATTTTGCTGCTCTTTAACACTAAAGGTGCTTTCACACTATGTACAAGTATATTTCTTCGTTCTTGAAGGAGAGAAAATTCAATTACCACACAGACTCAATTACTACATATAGAGTCATTACTTTGATTTTATTGAGTTTACAAGTAGAGAGGCAAAGATAGAGAAACAAGTGTTTATTCTTGTGCCCCAAGAAGTATAGAACTTTACTAACTCTTCTGAAAAGTCAAGTACACTATCTTTTAGTTGTGAACTTTTATGGGAAAAGTGAGAGAACACCTGTTATATACTACTATACCACTAACGTTGATTTGTGGATTATAGAGTTGTTGGTCATGTAGCAAGAAAGTACAATGTACTATTATAAACTCTTGACCAAGTCTAAAATGTAAGTAGATGAGATGAGACACTCACTCAGAGAGAAGAAAAAGATAGAATGTTATATTTTGGCTAGCAGTAGCTTTCTGTAGCTGCATACTCGTTTCAAAACCCCAGAATGAATGGTGAAGACAGAAACTGACAAGTTGTTCAGCAGGAGGGTTTTTCCTAGTTCCAGCAGCAGGGAGTCTCTCTACAACATGGGAGAAAGCAATAGCAAATGGTTACATACTACCCGGCAACCGTACACATAGGGAAAGTTACTGAAGATAAACTGATCCCGAATTGTACTTTTTACACGCATCGCACATATATATTCTAATGGTTACTCTTTTTCTTGTTCTCTATAGCTTTCATTTATGTATAGAATTTCACTTTTTCCAACTTGACTATAGTAAAGAAAAGCGAGAAAAAGGAAAAAGCCACCACAAGCCAAAGAAATGAATCTTGAATCACAAATTGCTTTTCATATGTTATCCCTGTCCCAGTTTCATTTCCTTTGGAGAAAAGTCCATGTTAAATATGTTACTCTATATATACATTCATGTATATGTTTATCTGTCGTGTCATTGAGTATTGAATATTGTTTTGAGGGTCATACCACATAATACATATAACATTGTAAGTGAACAGTTGTTGTATACAACATTAATAATCACTTGTGACGCAAATTTTTTGTGTGTGTATAGTTTATGACTTTCGTGGGATACAAGTTTATTACTCCTTTTATCCTAGTGAAGGTTAGGTTATATAGCTAGATGAAGAAGCTAATGTAAGCAAAAGAAAGAGTAAAAAATATTCCATGCAGATGCAAAGTCTCAAAAAGTCTTTTCAAGTTTTAGCATTGAATATTGGATTGGCGTTGAATTACACGTTAACTATCTTGGTAGATTATGGCAATAGCATAATAGCAGATGGAATAGGACAAATGAAACTGTTACTGTTATAGTATTCCCTAAGCTAACACAGGATTGACATTTTGGAAAAAGAGTTGCAATATAGTAGTTAGAGAAATATAGGATGATTTTTTCTTCTCTTTCTCTCTCTCAATGTAATAAAACGTATGTCGTGTGTATATATATCTTGAGGGAAAAAGATACTAAATTGGAACGGAAACTTCAACATCCGTCTCTTTTAATGTGTTTTAGTTATGTGGAAGCAGGTTTCATTATCGAATTGTTAAAAAAATCCTACAAAAATGTTTCTACAATATTTATTGGCTTAAGGCAATAACAAACATTATAGAAAAAATTTGTTATTCATGTGGCAATGAAATATTTAATTATTTTTGAAATTTGACATTTTCATCGTTCCTTATTTGCTCTCTTGTCCAATTTTTCTACTTCTACACTAAAGAAAGAATTAGTGTGATGGCACATTCAGTCAGTATTCAACCATGAGCAAATCCTTTTTTGCTCTTAATCCGGTAAATGGTTGGAGAGAGTGAGCTCCATTACCAATATCTCATGCCAAAGCACATTTTCCGATCTGAATCACATGGATTAACCAAAAGCAACTTTATGTAGAAGAGAATACCATAGCATAAAAAAACTAAAAGATCGAGAGCAATGTTATATATATATATGTATATAGTATAGTGAAGTGAGTGCAAGATTTTTATGTGAGTTGCTTTTTTTACTCATTTCCTACAAGAAGAGCTAATGGTTTTCGCAGTTCCTACCTCTTTACTTTTAATACTGTATATATATGTATATAACATAGTTTAATGGAGAAGATTGCTACACTATAATAATATGGTGAAAGCATTGGAAATTTGGAAAGCTGTTTTGTCTGCAAAAGAGTTTTTTGTAGTTAAAAGCTAATGTTTCTGGAGAAAGAAAGTAACTTTGCACATTTACGAGAGCTAAAACAGTTTAGAACATAGATCTCTCAACTCTTTGGCTACTTATATCACACAGAGTAGTTTAGCAGGTAAAGAGACAAGACAGTAAGATGAGACTTGAGTTAAAAACTTGTAACAAAATACACAACATTCAAACAACAAAACAAAAGCATATTGGATGCTTCAGTCAGACAAAAAATGTGTTGAAAGTTTTGAAAGTGCATTTTTCTCTTCAGTCCTTGAAGGAATCAACAGAGACAGTAGACATAAAATGCTTAAACTTTCTAACAGGTTACTTATGTATTTTATACAGACTCACTCAGTCAGGTAGGTAGCTCACACAAGAAAAGTATAAAGTACAGCAAAAGGATTATTTTACACTTTTTTCATATTTACTAGTGACCAAATCATCTTGTAGCTTTTAAAAATAGTTATTTATTTGTGCTTGTGAGCCAAATGATTCTAATATAAGCACGCCTTCAATGTTTACTCACCATAAACAATACTGAAATATTTATTTTGAATTCAATATTTTTGTATGACACAGGAAAAAGAAGAAACAGGTTAAGGACTAAGCATGGAATGAAGGATAAAAAAAGAGTGCTGAAAAAAGTATAAAAATGCATTATATGACTACCGTATGTTTTTATATGTTTTATTGTTTGCAACAAGAGTATACTGTGCTGACACTTGGAATATAAGCACCACCACACATTACTTTTGCATGTTTATATCTTAGAAGATCTGCTGTTGCAGTTAGAAATGTAGTAAAAAATTTGCAATAAAATGTCCCTGAGCTCTGAACACATATAACTAACAACGAATATTGTCAAAGGCACGTTCCATTATATTCTCTAGAGAGAGAGAAAAAAAAATGTACTTGAAGAGCACCGTAAACATTGAACTAGATAGAGACGAGAAAATGCATAATGCAATTACAGGTGAGAGAGATGAATATAGTATGAAAAGCATTTTTCTGTTTTGTTTCGTTTGTCATTTGTTCATAAATAGACTGTCTTATGTATTTGAGTTATCGTTCTTTTCTTACATACATATATCCTCTTTTTGTGAAGTGTGAAGGTTGTAGTTTACCTATATAGTTGAAAGCTTTGAAAAACAATAAAGCTGTCAACTTTTTTTTTACGTCAACGCCAGAGAGACGATAAAAAAAGCTATAAGGATACAATAAAGTAATGGTTGTAAAATTGACACGTTTGTTTTTTTCTTTTGGATAATATGTCGCAGTTGTAAGGAAAATAATTTCAACTGTGACATTGAAGATTGAAGCTTCTAAGAATATATACAATTTATACTTTCATCTTTGCTATATACTATATATCTATTCTACTGCTTTCTTTACAAATTGGTTTGCGCTTTCACTTTTCACAGCGGTAGGTCAAAAACACACAATGACATTCTCAAGAGAGTTGATATGCTTATACAATTGTTGGTCAACAACTTTTGTCATTACAAGTTTCCAGACGTATTGTCAAACAATTGCAAATCAACTGTTTCTGTCATATGACCACACAGAAGAAAAGTCAGTTCCCTATAACTAAAAGTGACAATCGACTGCAATTGAAATGTGTGATAATATAATAGCAAAATGTTCTCTTCCATAATTCATCTCACCATAGGTGTTCTCTTATTGAACTAGAGGCAAACAATTCAAAATCAAAGACAACTATTTCAATTTCAATTCTATAGAACAACAATCTCTCTCAAAGGAATCTAAGCACTTTGACGAGTAAATAACAAATTGAAGGTGAAAATGTTAGACCATCACATGCCATATGCAATTTAAAGACTGGAAAACTTTTTTGTTTTTGACTTTGTAATGACTTTTGACATATGGTCCATATCTTCTCGAAATCTCTGTTTGCTTCTCTCTCTTCTCTCACATTACTTCCTCTATACTACTATTGACTACTGCGTATGTAATTTGTAACAAGAAGAAAACCTGAAAACTCCATTCATATTCCCAAAAGTATTTATGTCTGCTTCTATTGACGTTGTGAGTAAGAGAATGAGCTCAGCATACATATATATATATATAGAACAATGTAGTTTAGTCTCAAATGTAGTTTCATAGTCTGAATTGTACGAAATGATTCTATAATTGCAAAAGTCTATGGGGACTTAAGTCTACGTACATACAAAGCAATGTATTTTATATGTAGTACACTTGAGTAGAAAAGTGAATTTGGAAAAATGCAGCTAAGCAATAAGGCTAGTTGGCAATCTACAGAGAATAGAATTCAAACCTAATTCAATCCAAGTTGCAATAAGTTGGACTTTATGAATGTCCAGATAGAGAACCAACTTTAGTTCTTATTGCATGTATTTCTACTGCACAACTCTCTGATGAAACATCTTAATTGAGAAACAGTAAGAAAATGAAGTACATATAGTGTAGTGTAGTACTAATAGTCCACAAGAAAAAAAGAAGAAACATATATATATGAGAGAGAGAGAGAGAGTAGTAATCAATAACACGACAATTTACTTGAGTGCTTTTGAGTTGCAGTTTGTCTTATTTTTCCTCTTTTTTTGGATTTGAACGCATACTTATATACTTTCTCCAGCATAAACTTTTTTTATCACTTCAATGGCTTTAATATTATGTGCATTGAGAGAGTGTGACATAACAAGTTTGTCAATGCTATTCAAGTTTCATTCTGTTACACAACATATATATAAAAGAAGAGACGTAAAATGAAGTAAAAAAACATTTTTATAGTCAACTTTACAGCTTTCAAACTACTTGCAAAGTTTTTCTCATTTTACGTTGTTGCACTCTCTTGCATTACAAAATTACACAAAACATTATTATTGCACTGGGTCACTGGTTTGATGTTCTTCACTATACTAAAATAAATCTCAAGCTGTGAATTTAATTCTCATGAGGTGAAAAGGTGAGTTTCGCTAGTAATAAATTTGTCACACTGATTTAGTTTTGGCTAACTACTAACTAGTACTCTGTAGTATATAGAGTACTTTTTGTTATTTGTGGCTTTAGCTCTGGTTAACTGTCCTATGTTGTCCATTGAGAGATTTACTGCTGACTTGTTTTTCTCTTATAATATGAACTCATAGCTACAGTCAATTAATTGAGACTGAATTACAACTTTGGAACAGAGTACATATCTTGAGGGGTCAATGAGACATAAGCATCTTAGCTGTAGTGTATAACGAAATCTTTTCCAATTAGGAGAGGTTCAGAGAAAGATATTTTATGCATGAAGATAGAAGAAATGTAATAAAATACAAAAAAGATATAACTCAGTTAGGTCTTAGATATACTGTGTACTTCCTCTAAATTCAGGAAATAATGTTTTGTTGACTCGGCACTCTACGAAATTTTCTTTTTCCAGGAAGCTTCTCGTTACCAAGTTATGAGTTTTCTTAAGTGAAGATAGAAAAACAGGAAGAGATACTCTACTTTACCAAATGTGAAGGAATATACTTAAAAAGTTCAGCATACTGGAAAATCCTCAAAGATAAATAATGCATATATATAACATGAAATTAACGTTTATTATATATATATGCTGGCAAGTACTTAAAATATTCAGTTATAAATTAGAGATAGAGAGATAATTACAGAGTTCCTAAATAAATTTATTGTCATCTTGATTTATCAGTAGTTTGTTGAGTTGAATTGCAAGTCACTCGTAATTTTTTGCATTCTAGGAATAGTCTTCTTGATGAACAATTCAGAGAATCGGTACAAGTTGTGCAAAACTCCTTGAAATAAGTATCACACTTATTGGGCTGCATAAATAAAAATAAACAGAATAATAATTGAAAAGAAAAAGACAACTCAGAAAAAAACTACGTGTGTTGGTTACGGCAAGTACATTTTCTAATATTGTTAAAACTAAAATCTACTTTACAATTACGACTAAAAAACTATGCTAATTACTACTTTAAAAAATTACAATTCTACAATACAATATTATTACTAGTTACTGTCACTTTTTCTACTTAATCAAAAGCATTGTGATGGCAGATTTCATTTATGCTTTCAATTTAGATACTTTTAAAATGTCGCCTACTTTTACAGACGGTTCTTTAGTAGATTTTTCTTTGGGATTGCTAGTTGTGGCCTTCTTGGCCAATTCTTTAGGTGAAGGTGTTGTTTTCATAGGAGTTGTAGCTCCTTTAGGAGTTTGACTTGTAGCCTGAATTTTAGCTTGTTTGGTGGTCAAAATTGTAGATTTTTCTGTAATAGCAGGAGTTGTTATTTTGTCAGTAATAGTTTCTTCAATGGCTTGACTTGTGCTCTGACTTGTCAAAAATGTTGATTCTTCAGTAATAGACGTAGTTATTGTCTCATCAGTTTTTGTAGAATTTTCAGAGACTTGACTTGTTGCAGTTTTTTCAGTGCTCAAAATTGTTGATTCTTCAGTGAGTGTTGTTCCATTTTGTTGTTCACTTGTTAAAATTGGTGTTTCGCTAGTAGTGCCAGTGGGCGTTGTTATTTCTACAGTAGTGGATCCGTCAGTGACTTGGCTAGTTTGTCTTGTGTCAGTTTGTTGTTCACTTGTCAAAATTGTTGAAACAGTTGTAGATCCATCTGAAACTTGGCTTGTAGTAGTTTGCTCACTGGTCATAGTTGCTGGCTCAGTAACTAAAGTAGTTGTTAAAATATCTTCAGTTTTTGTGCTTGCTACACTAGATGATTCTATTGAAGAATTGTGACTAGTTGTTGATTCTTGAGTAGCCAAACTATTAGTACTTGTGTCAGTAGACCCTTCAGTAACTTGAGTTGTACTACCAGTTTGTTGTTCACTTGAAACAGAAATTGTTGATTCATTAGTAACAGATGTAGGAGTTGAGTAATCTAGAGTTTTTTCAGTTACTAAACTAGTTGATCCAACTTCAACAGTAGTACTTAGAATTGTTGTTTCTGTCGTAGCTAAAGTCGATGAGCTCCCTTCACTGGATAAAATGGTAGATGATTCTGATGTTTCTACAGTACTTGAATTACTAGTAAACTCTTCAATAGTAGTCAGAATTGTTGAAAATGATGATGTAGCATCCTCTGAACTATTGGTACTCTGACTTGTTGAAACTATGGTTGTTGATTCTGAACCAAGATTTTCCGTGCTAGTTAGAATACTCATTGTTTCTGTCATATTACTATCTGAAGTTGAAGAAGAAGAAGTAGTGGATTCTTCTGATGTTAGTGTATTATTATCAGAAGTTGAAACAACAGTGGTGCTACTGGAATCTGAACTAGGTAAATTCTCTGTGGTGGTAATTTCAGATTGACTATCTGTACTTTGACTTGATGAAAAATTAGCAGTCGTCTCTGAGCTTGAAAAATTTTCAGTAATATTATTAGTACTTTCTGTATTATAATCATTGATCTGTGTTGTAGAATATATTGTGGTGCTGGTCTCTTGACTGTCTGAACTTTGGCTTGTTGAAGAAATTGCAGTTTCTTGTGTTGTTGCACTCTCTTCTCTTTCTGTAGAACTGGAGATAGCATCAGTAGTGTTGTTAGCTTGAATTTTCTCAGGAGTCTGTTGTTCAGTTGAAGTTGTGGAAATAGTTTCAGAACTTGATTCATATTTTTGTAATTTTGGTAATGTGTCTTCATTATTAATAGATCTAGCTGGATCATGAGTTTTATTGTCTCCTACTGAAGTAGGTTTTGCAAATCCAAATTTTTCTGGATCTAAAATGATGCTTGCATATGTAAAAGCAAATGGATTAGCTATTTCAGGGCTAGTAGTTGGCTTCTGTTTAATTTGACCATTATTTTTGCCCATTTCCCAAGGTGGTGGAAGATATTGACCATAAAAATGAAATCCTCCATAAGACGGCACGTTTCCACCTCCTCCAACTATGATTAAAAACACAATTTTTAAAAGTTTATAATTATAGTTACATCTAGTAATATGACTCACGAATATGCTTAAATGGAATATCCTGATGATGAGATTGAATAGGTTGTTGTTGTTGAGATTGAGAGCCACCACCGTTGCCCATACTCGGGCCTTGAAATTTCATACCAAAAAGTTCAAATGGACGACATGAACTTAAAGGTAGGAGTAAAATAAACAAGAAGCAAATTCTATTCTGCATTTTGGTAACAACTGTATAATCAATCTGACTGAATATATTTTTTTTCTTTTTGATCTGCAAACCTTAAATAAACTCTGACTATCAATGTCATCATGGCTCATTACTTTTCCATGTGTGGCAATTTTAACAAGTTTATGCTTAATTAATTTATACAGTTCCTGCATTAGGCGTCAATACTAATATTACCTACGTTGTTTAAAAATGGGAATAAGTGTGCACCTTATGCTTTCACGGTTAGATGAAAGGTCATACAATAAATAAAAAATGATGTTTATCTCAACACGCAAGTGAAAATGGATGAATGGAATTACATAAAAAGTGCATTAATTTTTTTTGTTTTCTACGTAGTAAACTATATTCTATTTATTTATTAGATTTCTTATTTCTTCACAAAAATATATATATTATATATGACTCATTTTAAAATTGGGTTATTTTTCATGATACATTCATACTATTTTTTTGTCATACTAAAATATATATGTTATTACTTTTTCTATATTATATTCCCAGTCACTAGAATGATTACATTTTTTATATGGCAAGTTATGGCCTTACTATACTATAAGATAAAATTGATTATATTATACTCTCAGTAATTATTGTAGAGCTATTAGCAAATCTTCTTCAGATACAGTATCTCCTTCTTTTATATTGACTTGACCTACAATTCCATCTGCACCAATAGTCAATTTATTTTGCATCTTCATTGCCTCTGTAATAAATAAAGAAAAAGAAACTCATTTATAAAAGTATAAAGTTTTTGAAGCCTTTATTTGTTGTTATGCTATGTGGTGGTCAGTATAATAGAATAGAAGTTGTATAATAGAATGAAAAGAAAGTAGATAAAAGAAAAAAGTTTTTTTTTTCAACTTACCCATAACACAAACTTCCTGGCCTTTAAAGACTTTATCTCCAACTTTAACATTTACAGCTCTGACAACTCCTGGCATTGGAGCACATAATTCTTTGGCAGTTTCACCTGATTTCGGCAGTGGCATAATATTCAGTAAAGAATGAGCATAAGGATCTAGTAATTTGAACTCATAAGAAGCACCATGAAATCCAATTTTCCAATTTGGTCCTATTCCTCTACCATGAATTTGAATAATGTACTCTTCACCATCAATCGTAACATTAACTAATGGTTGAGACATGTCCCAAAATGGAATATTCAATTGTTTATCTCCAATTTTTACACAATAGCCATTATCTAATTTAGTAACGTTTATATTAGTTGGTTCATCTTCTCCATGAGATACTACATAGTCCCATTTTGTAGATTTTTCTTTAAGTTTTAAACAACGATGAACTTCTAATATTCCAGATATTGCTTGGAGACTTTGCATATGTTTTTGACTCAATTTAGGTAATTTAAAACCTTTAGGATATACTCTTGGAAGATAACTTGTATCTGTTTCTTCGCGTATATAAGATTCTTCACTAAGAATATCTCGTAATAAAGGAATATTATGATGTAGTCCTTGAATTACATAAGAATCCAATGCTTTTTTAGCTATGCGAATAGCATCATTTCTATCTTTTCCATGTGTTACCAATTTGCAAATCATAGGATCATAGAAAACTGAAATTTTTTAAAGCACAAAAAATATGTATAAAATATCTATCTATAATATAAATCGTAAAAAAAAATTATCAGATCATACCTGAGATTTCTGAACCTTCTGTAACTCCTGAATCACATCTAATTCCTTCACCTTTTGGTTCAATATATCTAAAGAGTCTTCCAACAGAAGGAGTTCCAAAGTTCTTTGTAGGATCTTCAGCATAAACTCTCATTTC
>VCNE01012165.1:0-10490 GCA_009869805.1 Oncopodura yosiiana
TCAAGATTTAATACTCTTGCAGCTTTAATTGCATCTAGACGAGCTTTAAATGTAGTTTTCTTATTAATACAAGGGCTTGATGTAAGATATGGAATAAATTTTAATTTTAAATGTTTTGGTTAGGATGTAAATTGTTGTAATACAAAGAAATGCTGTAGATGCCAGAAATACGACTCTACTTCAAAGATACCGATCACAAGCAACCAGTAAAAGCCGTAATGACCTAAATTGTAATATAATTCCAATTTTTTCCAATGTAATATAATCATAACATATAACCATTTTTAAATGAATGAAGTTTCCAATGCTAATTTTATTAGCAGTATATTTTATTATATATTTGTTTTTTTATTAACTTTTGATGTAGTACAGAATAATGAGGAATGCAAGTTACATATCAGTACCTTTCTAACAATTTGTTACATAAACTACAATTACAATTCTCGTCGTTAAACAAAATATATTACATCTACTATAAACAATAAAACAAGTACTTATACTTTTATAAAATGTATCAACTATTCTTCTAAATGTTTTTTTTTATGAAGCCATAGTCCACCATTTGTAGAAAACACACTTGGACATTTCTCACAGAAATATTTCTTTCCTTCATGTGCATTTCTGATATGTTTTGTTAAAGTACTTTTACTGAGAAATGCTTTATCGCAGATAGTGCATACAAATTGTCGGATTATACCAGAATGGAGTTCTCTACAATGTGCAAGTAGACTACTTTTATATGAATATATCTTTGGGCATTCATTGCATTTAAACCGAGGTCGGTCCATTTCTGAATGAATATTCTTTACATGAATCTTTAAACTATCTTCACGTAAAAAAGTTTCATTACAAATATCACAGGTGTAAGGTTTAGTTTCATGTGGTTGTTTATGTTTGTGATAATTGTGTGCTACTAATTTCTCCTTCTTGTCGAACATTATTTTACATATAGCACAAAATCTACTTTCACACGATACATCATGACGTTCTGCTTGTTTTTCATTATTTGTTGCAAATTTACAACGACTACAACGCCATTTAAAAATACCTATCTTGTGTTGTTGCTTTTCATGTCTACTTAATAAAGCTAAAGAATTAAAGCTTTTTTTACAAAAAGGGATTTTACATGAAAAGATTTTTACTGGGATATATTTCTTTTGATTTACTACTTGTTTTAAAGAAGGTACTTCTTTCACGTGTAAATCAAAAACTACTTCAAACGGATAATGATCCTTCCAACTTTCGATGATAAATACTTTCATTTTTTCTGCCACTTCTGATAAAGCCCTAGAAGATAGTACATGATCTAATCTCGTGCCCCTATAGTAAGTTGGTGTATCTTTTTCTAATAATTCTTCATCCAGGAATTTCATATCTTCCCTACTGTCAACTTTAGGTAAAAATGCTGATGGATTACTGTTCAATAATTTTCTTCTAACTGTATTTACACAATTCAAAATCTGTTCATAAAAAATATGTGATTGCCGTTTTTTGTCATTTTGTAAAGAACTGGGATCTCGGCTATTGAAATCACCTATAAAACAAAATTTAGAATTGATATCTTCTTTTGATGCAACTTCAGACAACTTCTTAAGACATTCTTGTTTTTCGCCGGAAGTAGTATGTTTCGATGATGCAGTTGGTAGATATACGTTAAAAATTTTTACTTTTCCAATTCCAGTAACTGCTTCAACTCCTAAAATTCTATGACTTGGATTTTCAAGTAAAGTTGCATTCATACTTTTAAGACAATATGTCAAAACTCCATCTCTACTAAATACTTTCCAATTGTTTCTCCTTGATTTACATGTATTTGAAGGAGAAATGAACCCTTCTTATCCATAGTTAGTCAGATAATTTTTCAACACAAGAAATTGACCTAAATGAACATAATATGGTATATTAGTATTTCTACATACATTGTATTATGCATACTTTTAAATTGAATCTTACTCTGCTTGTGATGTGATTCTTGAAACAAAATAACATGAGGCCGATCTTCTACTTTTAAAGGTCCAATCTTGTTAATAATCCATCTAAATTTAGCCTTTGATATCGAATTACAATTCCACGACCAAATCTTCAGTTTTCGAGCATTATCAAATGTACTCTTATTTGAAGTTACGGTATCCTATTATAAGAAGTAACAACAAACATTTATTAATCTTTTCATGATTCATATTATTACAAATTAAGGTTAATTACCATTGTAGGTACTGGATTTTTATCTAAAGGTTTATTACATGAAAAGTTTTTACTTTGAATAGATTTGAAGTACTTGTCGCCTTCATTTTCATCCAATGACACATGATCGTCTTTGATTCCAAGATTCTACACAAAACAGAATACAATATCTAATTAGCTTTGATGTATATTATGTTTACTTTTGATTTGGAAATATTTTATTATACTTCTGATTAATATTTTGCTTTTCTTATACCTCTCTATTTATTATATATAATATACTACTCTCAGAACTCACAAAACTACTACAGCGGCTTTCATTAAAAGTACAACCATAGTAAAATTTCTAATACCTCCTCAAAATTTTAATACCTCTTCAATTATTATTATCTTCTACTTCCTAAACATAGTGAGATATGTAACTACCATATGTGACAGATTATTACGTCAAAAAATGAGACAACAATAGTAATCATACTCTCACATTAAGATTTGTATACCTCCTCAATTTCTCATACCTCTCCCTTACATTTCAATACCTGTCGTCACCTTAATAATTCTTTTGATGTAAAACCATTACTACACTTACATTTGGTGGGAGATTAGCTTCGGTATTATTTTTACATGAAAAGTAAGATCCTTTGACATCAGAAGTTATTTTGGATTTCTTCAACTTTTTGTAGTAATTTTCAACATCATTATCATTAAGCTTAATCATCAATTCCTTCAGGTTGAATTTCAAAGCCAACTCCTAAATAAATTAACAAACAAGCAAAGATTTATTAGCTCATATATAAAGAATGAGCTATGATAATAATTACCTTGTAAATCTCATCATCATCAACTCTATTATATGGTTTCGTAACTAAATTATTTAAATTTCTTGTAAGTTCCACTTCATCAGTTTTCTATTGAAAAGTCAGAATCAAAAACATATAACACTTTCCTTCATATGTACATAAATAATTTTTCAGATTCTAAGTACTAAAATATATCCTCACTTTCTGATGTTTAAATCCAACTTGGCCAACGTCCATACCATTTTGTCCAGAATCACTTATTCCCTTCTTTGGGATACTTGCATTACAATTCACATAAAGAAATGACTCGACCTGTTGATTAAAAGACGTACAACATTATTGTTTAGCATTTAATTCCTTTGACTTTTGATGTGTTCTTGATCTCATATAGTTCAACCTTTGGTTTGAATAATGAAAAACTTTTTACATCAAAAGTACTATCCCATTAATTCATATTATCTTTATTTCAACTTGCTACATACTTTTTTCTTTCTAAAACGGAAAAAGATACTACGACATGATTTACTACCAAAATTCATATTAATGCCAACATTATATTGTTATGAATGGAAGCAATAATACCTCCTCAATTTCTCTTATACAACTTTTATTACATTAAAGTCTCATCACACCTCAGATAATGAACTACATGTACTAAAATAATTTTGTCAAATATTATGTCTCTTCCTCTTGTAATTTTTTACTTTTGCCTACGACAGTTCATCTACTTCTAAATTCTTCTGCTCATTAGTATCGCATATGAGCTGACCTTCTTTTGATGCAGTTTTACTTATCTTACTACCATACTCATATTTCTCATTCTCTGTTCATAACTAATTTATATACTACAAGCTTACTACATCAAAAGTTATTTCGGTAGCACTATCTATTCATCAAAATGAATACATTATTCCTATGTCTTGGTAATATTTACATTTTAGGACTACATCCATTATATCCTTGCTTATTACAACTTTTGATGTTGATATCTCTATCCTATCCTCGATATAATAATAGCATCAAAAAATGATACTTCACTACTTATGTACATATACTAAAACTATTCACTCAGATTGTCTTCTAGACTTTAATATACCTATCTTAGCTCTACTTACATTGTATCATTCATTTCTTATTAACAATAACAATGATGCTCTAACCTTATTCGATCCAATTCCATTCCACTTGACTTTGTCACCAATTACATTACAGAGATCTGGTTGACTATTGTCGTTGCTTCTATAGTCTTGATTTGCACGCTCCTTCTACATACCAAAAAAAAATTATTATCAACTCTTTTGATGCTTATGATTTCTATATTCCGGTGATCACTTGTCTAACAAATAATACATCAAAAGTGAATATGTCATTTCTTCTTATAACTCACTTCATTGAAGATTAATCCTCCATCATCATCTGCCTTTCTTTTGAAGGACTTCTTGTATAATTTACCGGGACGTGATGGTGGTAGACTATCAGTATCATTTGCTTTCATCATCTTCATCTAAAAAATAATTTTTTCATTGCATTAATGATTATTTTTAAGTTCCATTGAACATTATACTCATAATACATTTTCCCTGTGGGTTTCAAGTTTCTTGGTGATACTTGCCCAAATAATCTAACAAACTTCTTGATGTCTTTTAAACTACTTACACAATTGCAAATTTTCAATACTCATTAATAAAAAAAATATTTTTTTCTCTATGCTTAATTTTTTAACTTTCTTAAAACCATCATGAAAATTATCATATTGCAGTCATCATCATTTGGGTTCTGCAGATATACAACTATACAGCATATAACATATACAACGACTGTTGTACATGCTTTCACGTTTTGTAGTAAAACTGCCTGTTGGATATGAAATTTCCTGATACTTACTTCATCATGTAAACACACCTTTCAATTAAAATCCAAAAATATTTTCTCATGAAGATGCAACATTATTAAACATTACATGAAAAGTAATACTCATGTATGCTTTAGCTCATGTCTCTTCTATCAAATCTTTTCACATAATGCTAGCTTCTTATCTCATTAAATGCTGTATGCTAAAAATATGCTTAAATGTTAAAACCTCTTCGTACTTCCCCTAAAAATATAATACCTTGTAACACTCTTATAACCATTACTACGTATCCCAATATAAATCTATTGTGTTTTAATACTTCACTATTACGACTAACCACTAATTTATTTTTATTACCTTTTTTGTTGAGGCTTTAGGACGAAAACCAGCATTGCTCAAAATCAACTCTCCTCTAGTCGTAGTTTCTTCTTCTGTGACAATCTACATCAAAAGAAATATAAGCTGATGAATACTCAACTGTCTGCATCTTGATGACAATAACAATAAATTACTCTTTGTAATATCTCAACAACTATCATAACCCTAATACCTCTTTTGATGAAAACTTATAATTAAACTTACATCTACTGGAGGATCAATTTTGGAATTCTTTTTACATGAAAAGTAGAGTCCATTTGTTTTGGATTCCTTCAATTTTTTGTAGTACTTTTCAATATCATTATCATTAAGCTTAATCACCAATTCCTTTAGGTTGAACTTCAAAGCCAACTCCTAAATAAATTAACAAACAAACAAATATTTATTACCTCATATACAATTAATGTGTCATCATAATAATTACCTTGCAAATTGCATCATCATCTACTACATTATATGATTTTGTAGCTGTACTGCTTGCTTTTCTTGTAAGTTCCACTTCGTTGGCTCTCTGTTAAAAAGTCAGAAATAAAAACATAATAATATACTTTCTATGCAACTAATTCTTTAAATACTAAAATATAATCTCTGACTTTCATCAGGTTACATCCAATTCGGTCATCTTCCAGTTTAAAAGATATACAACATTATTATTACTTAACATTTGACTTTTAATTTTTGATGGATTTATAATACAACATACTTCAATATACGAATGACTACATCAAAAGCACAGTAAATAATGTTGCTTTTATTAGTTTATGCATATTTTTCTATTTCGAAAAAAGATAACATTACGTGAAAATTCACTAACAGAATTCATAATACTGCACAACTTCTCGTACTACGTATGAAATTTTCTACTAACAATGATACCAGCCCGGATTTTTTCCATATGTCACTTCGTTCTCTGATTCTCAACATGCCTCCGTTATTAAGCATACAACTACTTATGAAAGTTGATGTCTCTTTTGATGTTTATTAACCACTATAAAACCATAATCATTTAAAAATGTGCTTATAAAAATGTTTTTATATGCAACTACTAAAAATCCTTGTATATTTGCTCTCATCAAAAGTAAACAGTTTATTCTATATGTAATAGAGCAATTTTGTCACATACTATGTTTCAATCTCTTGTAATTTTTTTACTCTTTCTTACTCTACTTCATTTAACCATATTACTCTGCTCCTTAGTATTACCTCTGATTTCTTTTGATGTAGTGCTCCCGTAAGGTTATTACATCAATAGTTATTTTTTTTGGCATGTATTACTTTATTAGAATGAATAAATTATTGATTTGTTTTAATCTTTAGTACTATATCCGTCATATTTTTCTTGCTACAATTTTTTGATGCTGATACCTATGCTCTCATCTTTCGATATAATAATATCAACAAAACTGATACTTCCCCACTTTATGTTCATAAACTTAAAAACATTTATCTCCTTCTGAATACTCAACCTGTCCTCTCGACGTCAATATATCTTATCTCTAGCTACATAGTACCACTCATTTTTTACTAATATTAATAATAATGATTCTCTAACCTTATTCGGTCCACTTCCAAATTTGCCTTTGTCATCCAGGACATTGTTTATATAGTATTTACTTTCACGCTCCTCCTACACATAAAAAAAATCATTACCAACCATTTTTATGACTACCATACTCCGATGATCACTTGGTACTAATACATCAAAAGTGAATGCGTCATTTAATTCTAAAACTCACTTTTCTGAAGGCCAATACTTCATCATCATCTGCCTTTCTTTTGAAGGATTTCTTGCATAATTCACCGGTACGTGATGGTAGAAAATTATCAGTATCACCTGCTTTCGTCATCTTCATCTAAAAAAATAATTAGTTTTTTTTATATTAATTTAATTGAATATTACTTATACTGCGTTTTTTTCTCTTTGAGCTCCATGATTTTTTGATGATACTTGCCCGAATAATCTCACAACTTTCTGATGTTTTTTAAACTACTCCTACAATTGCAAACCTAAAAATATTTCCTACTGTAAACTTAATAATTTCTTAGCTTCACTACATAATTATATGAGTTAGTCACATAACTATCATGAAAAGTATAAAACTACACTTGCTCTCTGTAGAAATTATTACCTTGATGGTTTCGTCTTCTTCACTTTTTCCAACAACTTTTACTAAATAATTTAATTCATCAAAAGCAATATTCCAACAGAAAAAAAGCAAATGAAGTTTTATCATCATCTTCTTATATACTTAATTTACTTATTATGTTCGTCTTTGTGATGGAGCATTACTACTGCATTCTACACTGGAAATATTTTTATATACCAACAACACCACAGCTTCTTTACTTTTGATTTAGATTGGTGACTACATGGAAAGAGTTTAAACTATAACTTGCCATCATTGCAATATTGTACAACAAGATATTGACTTTTGATGGAGACTTCACACAATTAAATGTAACTTATTAGGTGATGCTACTAATTGTTGACATGAAAATAATAATAACCACATTACTATCGCATATGCTGAGACCTTTTTTACTAAAAATTTCTACTATACACGGATTTATAAAACTACATGAAAAGATAACAGTCATATATCCTTTGTAAGTATAATTCTGTTATCATCATTAAAATCTTTTTACTCAACAACAAATTCCTAAAAAATTCTACTATCATGTACTTCCCCTAAAAATATATCAATTTTTAATAATCTTATGACCATCAATCAATAATTATTATATCTAATTAGACGGACAGTGTAGCAAATTATTACTTTCAATACCTTTGTTGTTGATCCTTTAAAGAGACCATCACAAATATCCATATTTAACATTTCTCCAGTTGTTACTTCTTTTGAATCAATCTACATAAAAAGAGATTACCATATTAATTACTTGCCATATAACATACTTTCTACATTTGTATTTTATCCTCAACAAAATTACTATCTTATCGTTTATCTTTTTATAATACAACTACTCTATCTTTTCATGTAAATTAATTATTACTATAAATTCCTACATGCTTAACTTTATCAATGAATACTACATCAAAAAACTAAACAGATATCATCAAAAGATAGTCATTTCGACTTATTCTTACCTTTTTTGATGGTGAATCACAATTCTTATCAACATTTACCATAATTGGAGGATAAAGAAAAAGTTTAGATCTACTGAGAGGTTCTTTTCTACTCTCAACCTGTATTAAGAAAATTAATCCATCATCACTTCTAACATGAAATTAATTGTAAAAGAATATAGTCATACCACCACTTCACAAGTATCCATCAATGTCACTTTTGGTTCGTTGTGAACCAACTACAAAAAAAATCCCATTTATTACTTTAATCTTTTGATGATGCCTATAAGAAAAATAAAAAACTTTACCTCATTAAATGTTATCATTTCTTCTTCTTCTCCTTCTTCCTCTGATGATGATGATGATTTGAAAGTTTCATCACCACATATTTTTCTATTTCTTTTTGAACTCATTGTTAATAACTATTGGAGAACCTCACTTGACTGAGGAGAAGAAACAGACCACCAAATTCCACGTGCTAACCACAACATCAGACTGTAACAAATCGTTCGTGAAAAACAATATTTACAATTCCCGGTCAAAATCAATAGAGTGAAAAGCATCAAAATGAACAAAGTGGAAATGAGAATGTCTACATATTTTTCTTTTGATGCAATACTATTACATACTTGACAAAGGCTTCATTATTTATGTATCATGAAAAGAAATTTTAACTAAGTAAAGTACTTCTTTAATAGATTCAACTTTATTACTTATACTTCATCAACAAAAATTTATCTTTTCATAACATGATTCAAGTCAAGTCCTCTACACCTAATTTGATGTGACATTTTAGTTAATTCACTTGTCAGGCCATCACCACATTTGGCACAAAAGTACTTCCTTTTAAACTCACACTCCTCTATAGCGTTCAACAACTTTTGTACTTTACTAACTGATGGAGTTTTAACAAGTTCTTCTGATGTTTTTAGATTTATGCTCCATAAATGATGAGACGGAGGAGATAAACATAGACTTTTCTTCTTTAATACATACTTATACTTTTGATTCAATTTAAGCAGAAAATAATCAACATTTCGACTAGTTTGTTGTAATTTCTCAAACTCAGCGAAATCCATTTCATGGTCCAGATTTAGAAATCTGTGAATTCCTAGTTCACCATCAGTGGTCTTGTCCAAGTTAAAATCACAAGAAATTACAATATTCTCAGCAGGGAACTCGTTACTTTGAATAACATTTACTATATCTTGTGTCATCTGGATTCTTTTTATTCTGCTTTCTTCTGTGTATCCTACCTTCTGGTATAAATTTCCTATTGCAAATATATCTTCATTTATTTTTAAAAATGTAATTAAGCATCTTGCTTCTTTGTTGTCTCTTGAATAGATAGTAATTGGTTGAAGGCTTGTCTCAAATTTTTTCAGATAATAGATTATCAACCCTCCATCACCATTCTTAGGTCTAAGAAACATCATGAAAAGAAAAACTTTTTACATGACACTTTATATGATTTTATTTTTAATTAATCCAATTACCCATAACATTGTGTTTCGATGCATCCATAACCCAACGACTCAAAAAAAGTTTCAGCTGAAACAACATTCCTTGCTTCTTGTATGCAAATGGCAACTGGTAAATGGTCCATATCTTCTACTACTCCCTTCAATTTAGCAATTTTAGTTACTCTATCACTATCTTTACTCCAAACTGAGTTGATGTTTAATCCAAGAACTTGAATATTGATTTCATCAAAAGTATTACTTTGTTTTAAGACTTTACTTCTCTTTAGTTCTAGAAATAACTCAGACATCGTCTTCTTTCTTTTGATGCTTTTACTATCCTGTACAACAAGGTAATGATAACTTTATCACTAATTTATTCATCAAAAATAAAGACTTTTTGTCCTCACCTTATCTTCAGAGTTTGCCATTTTTTTATCTTATGGAAATACTAAGATTAAGTAAAGGATCAATGTAATTGACGTACATTTCCAAATTAACAATTCACCAACTCTGGCAGATTCTTTCTGTCCTTTAATTCTATTAAGTTAAAAGTACAATTTATTAGATGTACTGTATTGTTGGCATAAATAAAATTTTAGCAGTCATATTACTTGCGATTAATCTCAGCTCCATAATCTAATAAAACTTTAGCACAAAGTGGAAGCATATTTTTTGTTGCATATCGTAAAGCAGTCTCTTTATTATTATCTTCAGCATCAACAACTGCT
>VCNE01012168.1:0-10461 GCA_009869805.1 Oncopodura yosiiana
AGGAAATGTTGACACTATTAAGGATAAGTCTAATTATCCTGGCAATTTTTTGTTAATGTCGACATATCCTAGGATATATTGACATAGACTGAATGTCTAAAGGGCCGGTAACATATATACTAACAAGGTAACCGGTACTAAAGTGCACATTATTATTATTATAGCTACTAAAAAGCGTAAAAGATATCTTATTGTCAACTGAACTGAGTAACAACAGAAAGACGAGCTTTAGACATTTTTATTCTCAATCTTTGATCATATTATGAAAAGAACAAGTGACAAGAAGAATAATCGCATCAAAAGTAGAAAGATGTGTCTTCACATGTTATTTCATTGTTATGTATATGAAAAATGGTAAATAATGTGTGTGTCTAACTATACACTAAAAGGCTTCTACTACTAAATGTGAATATTTCATTCTGCTAATGTAAGAGATATCATCACAGCAAGACATCGTTTTTTTCTTCTTTCGTCCATCATATCATGTACTTACTATACCATAGTCAAAAACTTTTTTCCTTCTCTTTACCATTTACTACAACAGTGCATAGCTTTTCTTCTTCCACATCAGTATTATAAAGACTTGAGTTGAGAGCTTACCTTAATGGCAAAAATCAAGATGCGACCATCAGCTATCATGTTGAGAAAGAGAATCATAGCTTCATCTTCATGTGGAGAGTATGTGTCAAAAACTCTCTGAGCCATTACTGCACCAGTGGCTTGATTCAACACCAAAACATGAATTCCACGATTTTTACCCGACTCACTGTCATCAAGAATCTGCAAATCACAATGTCATAAATATAATGCTTGTTTTGCATATAAGCCATTTCAAAAGATGATGAAACTCACTCATTCTAATTTTATAAAGGAAAGTCTATCAACAAAACTCACATTGATTTCAAAGAAGAAAAAGACAATAAGACATAAACGAGGACATGTGTCACAGAAATTTAAAACACATAAAGGACACAAAATTTAAATGACTATTTATCTTTTATATGGGTGGCTCTAGAACTCTTTTCAAATATAACAATGGCCAACAGCCAGAACAATCATTCTTCACATGATATTAAGAAAAAACTATAGAAGACAACAGCTAGCAAATGTTTACGCTTCCTTTTACGGTTTGGGATAAAGTCTCAAAAGAAACTTTTGGACTATGACGTAATCTTTTTGTGTTGTATTATTTATATGTACACTACAAATGAATGAGTATGTATATATATATTCAATTATTATTACCGTGGCTCCATCAACATTAACAGCAACTCGTGATTGACTTGACCATGCTTCTATCGTCAGACTTCGAGATGATCCAGTATGTTTAGAGTTTAAATCATCAACTAACTTATTATTAAGTCTTCTAGACATACTTCCTTTACTTTTGTCTGATTTCCAACGGGTTCCTTTCCACCATTCATCCGGTCCTGCTATTTAATAATAATTATTATACATCACAAAAGTTATATAGAGTAATACCTCAAAAGAAAGTCACACGGCTTTTTACGTAAGCATGTAATTTTTTTTGTTCAAGTTTCTTCGCCTACGCCACACAGATATGTATTAACCTCAAGGTTAAAAACAATCATTTTACTGTGGTGAATGACTTGTTATATAATATATATATATATCCATATGCATGATCAGGAAATTTAAGTTTTTACATGCCCTATAAAGTCTTTTGGCTAAAAAGGTTTAGGTATTGAAAAGACTGAACCAGAAATAATCTAAAGAATTTAAATATGGTTTGCAGTGGTGGTGTATGAGTAAAAAAACAAGTTTTAAAGTTATATTTTGATCAAAATGGCACAAGCATATAGATATCTGCATACGTATACATGAGAAATAATCTGAGAGACTTTGGTATTTCAATCGAATAACGTAAAATGCTATTATAACTCGCTTCACTTGACTTGTCCCACGTGTGTATCAAAATGAAATTACTAAGTGTCAAGTATTTTCATATAACGCTCACATACTCACTCGGTGTAATTGTAGATTTTAATGGCAAACGATTATCATTATCCTCACGCAAACTATAGAGCCGATAACCAAAAAAATGTACAAACCTATATCGTACTTTACTTGCTAATAAAAAATGCTTCACAATAATCTCTCACGGACAATGAGATGCGACTATATACCAGTATAGCTAAAACGATATGCATGCTATATGCTATCTCCGTTATATATATAATACCTTTTTTATTTCAACTAGTTTTTTGTAATGCTAATCTCCCGTTACTATATAGTCATTGGCATTTTAAAATAAGACAAAAATTAAAGTATACCACATTAAGTGAAACTACATATGTGACTAATTACATGAAGATTTGCTTTTAAGCCGCAATTTAATTATATTGCATGTAACATAAATGTATCAATGGTGTCAAATCAAAAATTAAAAGTAGCCACACCATAACATTACTTGTCATTACATATATATGATTTGTCATATTTAATGTGACTATTGTATTTTTTGCTACGAGTTTGCCAATACAATATGAAAAAATTTCTCTTTTGGCATACTCCCTTTGGCAATAGTGTTATTGTACATTTATAAATATATACATATATATATATGAATCTCTTTCTAATTTCTATATGTGCATTCACTTACATAAATAATAGAAGATGAGTTTAAAATTCAACTTTCATATATACACATATATATATACTCGTGTTTTTTCTTCTTTCATTGTCAATCAAGACATCATCTTCTGTATGCAATGAAAGATTCTAACAATTACTTTGATGATGGACGTAAGATAGATTCTATTATTGCTGATGTATTACATCGTATAGTAAAGAAATAAAAAAAATCATTGTATTCTTACCAGACATAGCAACTGCTGTTGGAAGAAATTGAGAGTACTGTTGCTCAAGTTGTTGTTGTTGGTACTTGAGTCGTCGCCCAGTCTCCATGATAAAGACAACATTTAGCCCAATAGTTATAAGAAGAATCATTACAACGACTCCCTATGTTAAAAAAAGAATATACAATTGTATTTCACATTTCTTTCGCTTTTTATATATACAAATACTTTATAGAGATACGTTCACGTCATGTCTCAATAGATTAAGATGTGAGATTTTGTGACAAACTCAGAAACTTTTTTCTATTATGCTCTTGTGTTGCTCAACAAATCAATGCATGGCTTCACAATTCCATTACACTTGGTGCGGTTTCAACTTTCAATATGCTATACGTTTTGGTTTTTTTGTCAACATAAAAAGTCTCACAGTACTATATTCTATAATAGTATGTAGTACATATTACAATAGCATTTTATAGACATCGACAGGCAGCAGCAATATATATACAATATGCTTCCCAGTTTTCTCAAAAAAAAACTACGAGAAAAGTGATAATGTCGTTCCAATATATCTCTATATAAAAGTCAATTCAAATTTTTTTTTCTCTTTCTCTCACCTGTAGAATTTTCTTGCAAACCCGTCGTCTAGTGTTGATGGACCGGGCAAAGTAGAATCGACGGTGTGGAACAAAAAGTGTCGGTTGAAAGATTGCACTACGTGCCCCTTCCATCTTGAAGCTCATGTCTCTTCTTTATTTCTTACACTTGTCACTAATCATCTAGAAATCTGAAAGTGTATATGTGTTTGCAAGCGTTTTCAAAAGAGAAAAAACTTGTCGTCCTAATGCTAGAAAATGTGAGTGAGAAATTCCTCTGTTTAAAACTTGGAACAGAGAAATTTGATGATATAAGTGAAAGTACACTGGTTATATTCTTTTCTTCTTTCCATGATCATGACAACTTTTTTTTTCTTCTTACTTTTTCTTTACACTTGTGCTCTCTTATTTCTTTTCTAATATATATATATCCCAAAGATCCAGGGACTAATACAGGAAGAAATAGAGGCAATTTGTCTAATCTTGTTTTGCAGTTTGCAAGATGAGACACTACAAAGTCAGAGAGTATTAAGTGAACCAAATAGTAAGCAGCTGTCGTGAAGTGAAGTCGTGGTAATACGAGTCATAATGATGATAACAACACAAGTGTGTGTATATGTATATATATATATATATCTATAGAAGAAAAAACATGGAAAAAGAGACAGAGATTTTAGTTTATGTCGTCAACTCGTTGTTGATCTGAAATCCACTCAATCTCCATTCTTTATTCTCACATGATGTCGTCTTTCACTTGTTCACTCATCTCCAATTTCTTCCATCACACAAAACGTCGTTCTTTTCCTCCTTCCTCTTGACTTTCTTTTTTTGCTCCTGTTTACTTGCCAATTCCCAAATATTCTACGGCTAGAGTTGAACTTTTTTCTCTCTTTACTTTTGGATTTGTCTTCTTCTTCTTGATATCTTTAGCTTTTCTTTTCTCAAGTTATCTGAAAATAGACAAGAAATACGATGTAATAAAATTAATGCTGAGAGACGTATATAGCATGTAAGTTGATATAACTATGCATCATTGTACACACTAATTTGAAATAGCAGTTTGTCGTGAGCCTCGTTCCACAAAAATAAGTAAATGGTAAATTTGTAAGAAATTTTCATTCCACTCTATTATTAATATACAATTATCGTTTTTCATCAAAGAAGTAATTAATCTATAGAAGAAATCAAATAGAAAATTGTGAGATCACGTATACATCAAAGAGTTGTATACTGATAAGAAAAATCAAAGCATAAGATGATGACCTGAGGGCTGAGATTTTTGGATCAATGCCCAATTTTTCATTCTCAATTTTTCTTCCTCACATCATTATAGATCCCATTCACTAAAAGAGTAGTGTTAATGGAGCTACTTATGTGCATACTTTAGAAAAAGACTTTTTTACAATGAAAAGTATAGTTCAATAGTATACTGGGGATTATACTGAATGAGAGTCATTATCTTCATCATTTATATTTGTATATGTATGTACACATATATACCAGAAACTTTTCATAATCCGTGTATCCCAATTTCTATAAATACAGTCAGAAGGGAATGAATGAGTATATTGTTTGAGAAAAGGAAGAACGGAGCAAAGACTAAAATGAAAATAATTACAAACAATCCAAAATTACTACGATCCCCTCGTAATTCCTATCACCACACAAACAAGCAAACGAGTCACAAACAGAAGTGTGTATATACTGAATTTCAAACTTTTGCCAAAACAAAAAGAAGAGATCAAAGAAAAGGATATTAGAAAACAATGGAAGAAAGAAAGGAAAGAGGATGATAACTACAGTGCAATGAAGTGAAGATAACATTACGCTCTTTTGTATAGTCATAAAAATGATGGAGAATTGTGAGTTTCATGCTGAGCCTCATGGTAATTATGAATTATCCCTAAAAAAAGTTCAATGTATGATGCGCCAAATGTCAGCCAGGCCACTATTCTTCTTGCAACTAACAATATACTACAGTTTAGTCATCATATTACTATATCACACTTATCAAGTATAAAAGTATAAAAGAGAAATATATAGTCTGTCTTCATATATTTTCATCATACTTATAGAGAAACGAGTTCTCATTAGGAACTTTATGAACTAAAGGTTTGTCTATACAAAATTCTCTCTCAAACGTTTTACAACTTTACATCATTTTTTGAGTTGAGCTAGCACACCTTGGAATACAAAGTAGCCATTATTGAAGTCGTTAGTTAAGTGAAGTAGTAGTGGCATATATATAGTTATATTAGTGTACATCAGTATATATTTCTCTTGGCAGAATAAAAGAGAGATTTTTGTACTTCATTTCAAAAGTTGAGTAAAAAGTCTCAAGAAAAAACTCAAGATTTTTCAGTATATCAAAAGCTTCCTTAGTATAGTTTCTCTATTTACATGGTTTTATGCTCATCTCTAATGATAACAAATATGAAATTTTTTGTATCCAAAGAAATTGGTCCACAACAAAAGTATATAGCCATTGCAATTCTATTATAATTCAATGGCTCTCTCCAGTAGTTCTTTCATTTTTGCTTTGTATTCCATTAGCTAATATCTCATCTCCTGTCCACTATAACGTAGTAGCAAGACTACAAAATTACATTACTTTACCACTTCCATATATGTAACTGGATGGTATAGGTGAGTGGAATTTTTGTTAGCACACATTTACTCTGTGACAATAGACACCTCAGTAGAAGTACGGTGGTCACGAAAATGCAGTCAGAGGCAAAAGAAGTAGAAAGTAAACATATAAAACTTGGGTAGCTATATACACAACAGGCACAAGGAAAGCAAGGAAAGAAAAAAAAGCAAGAGCAATATTGAACTCTGTCATCATCTCATAATGTAATATGTCATGCAATGCAAGGCATCACCAGAAGCTACCTAAGTTGAAGAGCTATGTACACATACAAGAGTCTCTAGCCTAGTTCAAATAGAAAACCTTATTTCCATTTATATGCAAAGCGAGCTTATAAAATAGAGAAACCTTATATATAATATAACACAATACTTTTCTTCACCTTTCTCTCTCACTCTCCCTATGTCTAACCAAAATATATTTTACTAGACATTCGTTCTTTCCCCTTTCAACACAAAAACTACTTTATATGAATATTGTAGTTTTATATTTGCAGTTCAAAGTTTACCTTAGACCTGCACCATTTCACATACATGTATCATCATCAGGACAATGTATATATAATCGTATACCTCTTGGAAGAAATAATTTTTATTTTTTTGAAACAACAATCAATTGACTTAAGTGCATCATCTCATTCTGTGTGTGAAATTGATCAAAGTATAAATTTCAGAAATTGAATAGCTTTAGAAATGTAAATGAAAATTGCATCAATTCAATGGTGTGGCTTGCATGATAAGAGAAAAGGTGATGAACGAACTGACTACAAAAATAGGGGCAAAGTAAATTTCTCATCTATCTATATTTTGATGAATTGATTTCTTTTACTAACAACCAGTGTGCGTGTGCAACAACTTTTACTTGACTCACTACTGAAGATTATGAGTAGCATATAATATGAAAAAGTCAACGCCAAATTACTGAATTAACTGGATATATATATCGTGTGTGCATGTGTGCGTAACTTAACTTGAAACGACGAAGACCATTGCTACTACTATATGGTAGTATATTAAGATTTTTTTCCCTTTTGGGAAAAATTTCAAGAAAATAGAGTGAAAGCAGACTGTCATGTCAGTAGCTAGCATGCTATGTCACAAAGTTATGCCACAGACTTTTTGCCTCTTTTTCTTTCACATATCAAATCTCATTTTGTAGTTACCATAGTTCTGAGCAAAATATTCATACCTCTATTCTATTTTTCTAATTTACTTTTCTTCATTTTTTCAATAAGACGTACAATGCTATAATAATTAATGCGTGTAAACATCAGTATTTTTTGTTTACTTTTCATATACAATAAACTCCTTGGGCTAAAGAAAAGAACTAGACTTGCAACAAACTACTAAATTCATGTTAATCGTCATATGTTAGATGCATGTTTCTAATAAAAGATGATAGCTGTAAGAACGTCATGTTGTAATGCAAACTTAATAAAAATGGTACAAAATCCCGTTTATTTTCTAATTTCCTCTCATTCAAAATTGTGAAGAGCTTTAATAGTTTTTTATTTATAAAATGAGAGGGCTATATAGTAGATGAATGACGATGGTAATTTTAAGAAATCGACTTTATATTTTATCATATATGCTATATATACATATATAGAAGCAAGTAACGTGTGTGAGATAGCATAAAAATGCTAATTGCAACGTGTTGCTACAGTCAATGAAATACAAAATAGAAAATTCTATTAAAGTAAAAATAATTGTTAGAGTAGATAGCAATCTTAAGAATCAGCAATGACATGACAGAAGGCAGAGTCTTCTAAAATAATGTCTGAAGAAGATGAGAACAGAAATGTATCTACATCAGTAAGCAAGCACAAGATAAAATATAATAATAAATGATTGCTGGCTGTGTAAGCTACAAGAGATGATGATGATGATACAAATGTATTACTTACAAGAAACGGATCTCCGGATATTGAAAAAGTTTTAGATAACAGCACTTTGGCATAATATTCTTTCATTTGAAGAATTCATTGCGTAATAATGTCTTTTATTTTACTGCATATACAGAGCTCATTGTGAATAAATACTGTAATATGTATTTTATTATGTCAGAAAAGATGCACATTTAAGATTTTTTTCAGAGATAGGATATATATGTATGTCTACACAGGGAGATGTAGAGCTTACATATGTCATTTCTTGTCTTAGTTGCTGCTACAGACTCATTTCGTGCATTTTTGACAGGCGAAACAAACGAGTCATTCTAGCGTGGACTAACTGACATTTTAAAGATAGTAAATAAATAGTAAGTACTTTAAAACTCCTTGATTCGTAAGTCTACTGATGGACCCACAGACTCACTAAAAAAATTCTAACTGCAACTCCTCACCATTTTCAAATGATATGTTGAAATAGGCGTGACTCAGCAGAAATAGTTTTTATTTTGATTTCCACGTGTTATGCTAGCTAACCTAGACTATCTATGCTATATATAAAGATATAAAAAAGCTTTTTACTAAAAACATACTGTTTCTATGAACTAGTTGCATTCCCAGTATCAAATTGAAGTAAATCAGTAAAACTTGAGAATGAATGAGAGTACTCTCTTATACTAAATGAAAAAATGCCCCGAGTGAGAAGCAAAGGTCAGCTATCTTTCAAAATGGTATAAATTAGAAGAGCAAATGAAAAAAGTCAACACGTGTCCTCTGCTAATACATTAGTACTTAGTTGACAAGTGGATTCAGAAGAGTACTAAGTAGTAAGTAAATATAAGGGAGTGTGTATATTATTATAGAGCTATAGAGATGTCAAAATAACATCTTCACTAATCACTAAAGATGGTATCTACGTCTTTAAAGGTCGTTTAAAGAAGTTCATACAAGCGGTAAATGCACTCATAAAAAAGTCAGATGCTTTAAGTTTAGGTTTAGTGTCCATTCATATTAGTTTTTAACCAAAAATCAACTGGCTATTTTTATTAGATATTATATAGCAAAATATATGATAGCTTTCCATATCTGCTAGTACGGTGCTGATGCATGACATAACTACTTTTCAATTAACTTTATAGCTTCCATTCCAAATCACACATCTGTGACACATGGTCATTTTATGACAATGGTAATAAGATAGGTAGCTGACCAGAAGTTGATTATATAAACTCTTACATATGCACTTTTCTGAGAGTCAATTGTACTGTGTTCAACTTTGAGTTTGCTTTGCTTAATCAAAAATAAATTATATTTTAAACTACGTATTGTAGAGAGATAAACAATAAATCATAAATGCTGAATAGTACTAGTAAATGAATTCTTTCTTGTAACATTATACATATCTACATATGCACTGTGGTAATTTATATTTCCTATTTATGTACTATATATTACCCTTGACAATGTAATGTGGTATTTCTATATAGATGCAATTATTAATTGCATCAGATATCGAATCTAATCACACCACACCACCAGAGGTATCAACAATGACACACTCAACTATAAATCTAGACCTTGGTTTAAAAAAAGGTATCAGAAGCAGGCATGAGTTGTTACTCTGTGCAATTTTTGTATTTGTTGTAATGTGAGAATGTGACGTATTTTGTTGTCAGGTAATAACGGGTCGTTAAATTTCTTACTACTATGTTGAATATATATACACATTTGTATGAAAATATGAAAGCACCTTATTATACTTCCTAATACATCGAGCAACAACTAACTACATATAATAATACGGGACTAGTGATGTACAAGTTGGAAACTTACAAAGTAAAGTAATGTTGTTTCAAACTCTTTCAAGTAGTATAAAACTCTTTATATGTGTAAATGTTATTATGTGAAAAAAAACTAGTTAGGTAGTTGCTTTTGAGTTTTAGCTAGTTAGTATAGTGTATATATGTGTACATAGTTAATCTATCTGTCAGCCTGTCAAGTAACGCTTTTTGTAGAGGTTTCATTGCATAATATCAAAACATGGTCATATTCCTCTCTCTCTCTCTTGTAACAACAACAGCAAAAGCAACTCTACTAATGTCCATTAGGGTAATGTGAGAAATTTTCGGATATCTTCTCTCTGTATGCAAACCGTTCACAACACAAAGTACAGCTAGAGTACACACACAACATAAATGTAATCCAGTTCATATAGTGACAACAAGTATTGTGTGGATGCAGGTGAATTTAAAATCAAGTCAAACTAGTTTTTTTTCTTATTCTAACGTTCATGATAAAGGTTAGGTTTGCGGATGACGGACTTTGACAATGACTCCATAATCAAAACACAAGTGTATAAAAGCTAATCAAAATATATATAGAAGAGAAAAAATCAATAAGACCGGTATAATTATATATGTTACCGTCTGAATAGATTCAAATGTTTGAATACATTCAGTCTAGTTCAAATATATGCATGCAGAGTGAATATATTCAACCTAGTATACATAC